>JAXQQM020068942.1:0-77247 GCA_034641835.2 Pinus albicaulis | reverse complement strand
GACCTATCATGAAATATTGGATTAGCCGAGAGCTTGATGCAGCTCTGGTTATCACAGTAGATCACTGTAGGCTCCAAATGCAACCTGAACAAACCTGCGAGGATCTTCCTCATCCAAATAGCCTAGCATGCAGCCAAACTTGCTGCCATGTACTCGGCCTCTGCTGAACTGAGTGCCACGGATCTCTGCTTCCTGCTGTACCAGGAAACTGCTGTCGACCCAATGCTGAAAACTCCTCCAGAAGTGCTCTTCCGGTCCGTTGGACTCCTTGCCCAATCTGCATCAGTGAAGCCAGAAAGCTTCGCTCCATCCTCCTGTCTGTACCATAGACCATATCCCGATGTGCCTCTGATATAGCGCAATACATGCTTGCATGCCTTCCAAAAGAGCTTGGTAGGCTTAACCATAGCTTGCGAAAGCTGGTTAACTGCATAGCATATATCGGGTCGTGTATTGACCAGATACATAAGCGACCCCACCAACTGTCGATAGACGGTGGCATCCACTACCTCCGCTGAAGTAGCATCCTCCTTCCTCCAACCACCAGGAAGAGGAGTGTCAATAGGCTTGCAGCCTTGCATGTTGAACCTCTCCAGAATCTCACGGGCATACTTGCCCTGAGAAACAAACAGTCCTCCGCTGCGCTGCCAAATCTCCAATCCCAGGAAATAATGAAGGATGCCCAAGTCCTTCATCTCAAACTCTCGTACAAGATCCTCCTTGCATGAAAGTATCAACTGCTCATCGCCAGTCAAAATCAGATCATCTACATACAGTACGATGATCAACAGCTTCCCCTCCACCACAATCTGGTACAGGTTTGGATCCGCCTCACTCTTGGAGAATCGAAGCCCGGTGAAGTAGCTGTCTATCCGAGTGTACCAAGCACGAGGTGCTTGCTTCAGCCCATACAGTGCTCTCTTGAGTCGGCACACATGCGACTCACTGCTGAAGATCTCAAAACCTTTAGGCTGCTCTATGTACACCTCTTCCTCAATAACTCCATTGAGGAACGCAGTCTTCACATCCATCTGATGAATGTGCCACCCCATCTGCGCTGAGAGAGCAAGGATCGTCCATATGGAAGAGTACCTTGCGACAGGTGCAAAATTCTCCTCATAGTCAATCCCCTCGATCTGTGAGAAGCCACGGGCGACAAATCTCGCCTTGTACTTCTCCACACTCCCGTCAGCCGCCTGCTTCACCTTGTAGATCCATCGCGAACCTACAACTGATTTCCCAACAGGTCTTGGGACAATCTCCCATGCACTGTTCCTGATGATCGAATCATATTCTTCGATCATGGCATCAACCCATGCGGGTTCCTCCACAGCTTCCTCAAAAGAGGATGGCTCTGTCACAACACATTGACTCACAAGAGCCATGTATCCAGTGTACCGATCCGGTGACTGTCTCTGTCTGCGCTATGTTGTAGGTGGTCCTACAACCTTCTCTGCATCCCGAGCCAGTCGCTCAGCTTCTGTAGTGCGCATGCGCCCTCTGATGGTTGGCGCTGCTTGGGTGGTTTCTTCCACCTCCTGAACCTCCTCTTGTGGCTGATCCACATCCGGAAGCTCCTCCTTAGGAACTAACAGCTCCTCATCTGCATGCAAGTGTAGCTCCCTCTCCAGCGAACACTGCATGGCTTTCTCCTCCTGGAATTTTATATCCCGTCGCACAACAGTCTTGCGACTGTCTGGCACATACACCCGATAGTTGTGAGGTGTATCAGTGTACCCCACAAATATTCCAACTTCAGCAGTTGGATCCAGCTTCCTTCTTGCATCCTGCGTCACATGCATGTAGACAGGAGATCCGAAAATCCGCAAATGGGAAATATCAGGCCTCTTGCCAGAATAAGCCTCCTCTGGTGTACTCATGCCAAGAACCTTGTGAGGACAACGGTTCTGCACATACACTGTTGTATTGCATGCCTCATCCCACAAGTGAAGGGGTAGGCCCTGATCATGCAACATCGCCCGTGCAGCACCCACGATCGTTCTGTTCTTCCGCTCAGCCACCCCGTTCTGCTGTGAGTTATGGGGTGCGATGAGCTCTCTCCGAATCCCTTCTGCGCTGCAGAACTCCTTGAATTCAGCCGAGATGAATTCACCACCGTTATCACTCCTTAGAGCAATCACCTTCTTCCCAGACTCCTTCTTGACCAGTGCTTTAAACTCACAGAACTTCGCGAATGTATCGCTCTTCTTCTGCATGAAGAAGATCCAGCACTTTCGAGAGAAATCATCAACAAAGATCACATAATACTTGTGCTTTGCTGTCGAAGCAACTGAGAAAGGACCACACACGTCTGTGTGAACTCTCTCAAGGATGGTCGTGGCGCGACTATCCTTCTCGTGAAAGGTGGCTTTCACATACTTCCCTAAAGTACACCCCTTGCACTGATCTGACTGCGCAAGGGTGCCCTTAGGAAGTCCAGTAGAAATCTGCTGCAGAATCTTCAAAGCTCCATGGTGAAGGTAGCCCAATCTCCTGTGCCACAGTTCGCCCTCATCATCCCGGCTCACCACTTCTCCCGCCTTGCATGCCATAGCTGCGCAGCCATCTACCTGCAACTGATAAAGGTTCTTGGTCCGAACCCCTATCTTCCAGGTCTCACCAGTAGTCTTACTGCGCAGGAAGGCTTTTCCTTTGCTGAAGACCACATCATACCCCTTATCCTCCAACATCACCACAGAGATCAAGTTCTTCTTCAATCCAGGTACATGCATGACATCCCTAAATACAAAGGGTTTACCAGACTCCCTCTGAAAGGATATGGTACTGATACCAGTCGCACTGTATCTACCATCATTGCCCATCTCGATGTGCACACCCAAATCTTTTTCCTCCAGATCTGAGAACAAATCCCGATCTCCCGTCATATGAAATGACGCACCGCTGTCCAAGAACCATACCGATCCCATCACACTTGAAACCAAGCATGCGATCAGTGAAAATTCAAGCTCGAACTGTGAAGCCAAAGCCTCTCCATCTACAGATCTTCCCGCTTGCTTGTTTTTCTTCTTCTTTGGACAATTGGTAGCATAATGTCTGTGATCATGGCAGTGAAAACACTTCACTTTCGCCATATCCTGCTTCTTGCCCTTTGCACCAGAATGAGAGGTTTTCTTACCCTTCCCGTTCTTTGCTTTGGCAACCAAAGCGCAGTTTTCTTCATCAGCTCCCTTTGATGAAGATCCATCTCGAGTAGTCCTCCTTATCTCCTCCTGCATGAGATCCGCCCAAAGGCGCTCCCATCCAGGCAGCTTCTCCCGACCATTGACACTATCTTGATATGAGTGCCAAGCCTTCGGAAGACCAAGGAGAGCCAGGTCGACCATGTCCTCTTCATCGACAGTAACCCCCACACTTCCCATCTCATCTCTGCATTGAGTGAACTTCGTGAGGTATTTGGCGATACTGTCGCCCTTCTCCATCTTGATGTTCCTGAGCTTATCTTTGAGTGCCAGCTTCCTTTGGTCACTCTTACTCTGGAATAGATCCGTCAAAGCTTTCCACATTAAATATGGAGTAACCTTTCCATGCAGGCTGGATACAATATGATCCTTGACGCCCTCCAACAGGATCCTTCGACACTTCGCCATCTTCTTTTTCCATGCATCGACTTCAGCTGCATCAGTGGGCTTTTGGACATCCGTATCTACGAACTCCTTCAGACCATTATCTTCTAATACTGCTTCCATGCGATCCTTCCATGCAACATAATTCGACCTGCCTTCAAGAGCATATTCGAGTCGCAAACCGTTGAAAGACATTTTCAACACTGGCACCAAGAAAACAAAACTGCTGCAAAATTCGAATTCCACCTCAAAGCTCAACCGCTCTAGATCTATGAGAAAAAATTATTTCTAGCACAGAGATTGACTGCAAGGGGCGTTTACTGGATATATCACCTTTCAAAGAAAGGATGGATCCAGAGGCTACCTGGCCCGCATGCAGACTCTGTCTACTGAAATAAGTTTGTAATCACTGTGATGATCAATCTCTGCTTCAATAGCTCCGATACCATGTAGAAATTTGCTGAATAATGATTAATTATCCACCGAGACTATCCTGATCACATACAATTCGAATTTATATGCAGCACATAATCTCTTCCACTCAGATCATCAAACATGCGGAAATAAAATCAAGCGATAACACATCAAATCATCATACACATTAACACAGTATGTATGGGGAAAGCTTATAGCTGAAAACCCGCAGCTATTGTGTATATTATAATGGAGAAATCAAGTAACAAACTCAGTACAATACTCCTCACAAGTACTCAGTACTTTCTCATACAGTTACCCACAATCTAGCTCAGTTTTGAACAGGTTACTGGTTCAAAACTCACCGCCAATTGCCTTGCCTCTATTGCGCAATCCAGACCTGTCTATATAGAGATCCAAGGTTCGAATCTCCTTGGCTTGACAGTGCAATCATCATGGGAAATTCCTCCAAGTGTGGTGCAAATCTCATGCACAACTGATGTCACCATTGATAGCTAACTCCACCCTTTCATCTACCTCTTTCACTGGTCTCCACTGAACTGATCATGCACTGTAGTGAACTGATGTGTTCTTGAGTTGAATAAGGAGTTACTAATTAATGAATTAAATAATATTTAATTCACTCCACTCATAACTAATTGATTAGCTAATTAAACTAATCTCAACTAGTTCAACTAAAATAAACAGAACACAACTCCACTATCTGTCTCATTAACTCCACCAAACTTCTGCCACTGAAGTCCTAACTGAAGTCAACCATGCATGATGCCATCAAACCCTTGGGAATAGCATAATTCCTCTGTCGGATGCATGAGCCACTTCTGTAGCTCGAACTGAAGTGCTCCAAGAGAGTAAACTGAAGTTTATAGTCTAAATATTATTAAGGGTAAATAATATTTGACTTCCCTATTTTTAGGAGAGGCGGTCTAAAAATAGACTAAATTATTTCTAGCACAGAGATCGACTGCAAGGGGTGTTTACCAGACCTTTCACTTTCCGAAGAAAGATGAATCCGGAGGCTACCTGGCCCGCATGCAGACTCTGTCTACCGAAATAAGTTTGTAATCACCGTGATGATCAATCTCTGCTTCAATAGCTCCGATACCATGTAGAAATTTGCTGAATAATGATTAATTATCCACCGAGACTATCCTGATCACATACAATTCGAATTTATATGCAACACATAATCTCTTCCACTCGGATCATCAAACATGCGGAAATAAAATCAAGCGATAACACATCAAATCATCATACACATTAACACAGTATGTATGGGGAAAGCTTATAGCTGAAAACCCCGCAGCTATTGTGTATATTATAATGGAGAAATCATGTAACAAACTCAGTATAATACTCCTCACAAGTACTCAGTACTTTCTCATGAAGTTACACACAAACTAGCTCAGTTTTGAACAGGTTACTGGTTCAAAACTCACCGCTAATTGCCTTGCCTCTATTGCGCAATCATGGCCTGTCTATATAGAGATCCAAGGTTCGAATCTCCTTGGCTTGACTGCGCAATTGTCATGGACAATTCCTCCAAGTGTGGTGCAAATCTCATGCACAACTGATGTCGCCACTGATAGCTAACTCCACCCTTTCATCTACCTCTTTCACTGGTCTCCACTGAACTGATCATGCACTGTAGTGAACTGATGTGTTCTTGAGCTGAATAATGAGTTACTAATTAATGAATTAAATAATATTTAATTCACTCCACTCATAACTAATTGATTAGCTAGTTAAACTAATCTCAATCAGTTCAACTAAAATAAACAAAACACAACTCCACTAGCTGTCTCATTAACTCCTCCAAACTTCTGCCACTGAAGTCCAACTGAAGTCAACCATGCATGATGCCATCAAACCCTTGGGAACCACGTGATTCCTCTGTCAGATGCATGAGCCACTTCCAAGGCTCGAACTGAAGTGCTCCAAGAGAGTAAACTGCTGTTTAGAGTCCAAATATTAAGGGTAAATAATATTTGACTTCCCTATTTTTAGGAGAGGCAGTCTAAAAATAGCCTTCGACCTCTTCGACCTAAAAAATAGAGTCTCATCTATTTTTACCAACATGACCAATGCTCCAAGAATCTCAAACTGGAATCCCCGAACCATGCTCCATATGTCTAAAAATAGACTTTGCGCCAGAATTTGCCTGCGGGCCCACTTAGTGAAGGCGACTTCATTTCACTAAGCTCCATCATCTTGCTGCATTTTTAACACTCCGAATTAGCCTTTGGGACCTCCTCCTCAAGTCCCTTCATCTATAGCTAGTGTCCCTGATCCTCTTTTTCCTCATGGAACGATTCCCCCTAGCCTTAACTATCTAGGATCTATTCCACCTGGCCAGTACTCCTCCGGTCAGATACCATTTCTTGCTCCCCCTTCTGGAGTATTTTTGGTACCTGTTATGGCTACCTTGACCCTTCCCAACATGACCCTGGTGATCCCAGTCTGGTACATTGAGCCCCTAGCTAATACCCCGCCTGGTCAGCTCAAACCTTGCACTGCTTTAACCCCTATCCAACTAGTCACTATGACCACTCCCTTCGCTTATGTGCCTGAGCCACATCAACAGGAATCTACCCCTTTTGCAAAATCCTAGGGTGAGGGGGGAAAAGCTCGCAAAAAGGCACCTAAGGACAAGTCTCCCCAGACAACACCTACTCCTCCTAAGCCTCCAAAGCGTACACCTCTGTGTGGTTTGTGTGATGTTGTTTGTCATGCTACCCACAATAGTCCTGAATTGCCTCGTCTCAAACCCATGGTCAACGAAGCGCTTCCTGAGTCTGATATCCCAGAAGTTCATGTTACTTTATCGGCTTCAGCCAAAAAACTCAAGACTTTGCACACAAATCAACCTTATGCTTTGTGTGATTTCCATGGCCACTATACTCACCTCTATCCCTACCTCGATGCTTTTTGCACCTCCTTGGAAGCGGTTCGCCAATTTGAGGTCAAGTGCAACGAGTCTGCCTCCCCCTTACTTGCCAGTTTTACTTTGGTAGAACCAGAGGACACATCCACTCCCATTGACATACCCCCTCCCGATGTTGAGATGACGGATTCTTTGGCCACTATCCTCTACCTATCATCATCTATGAGATCCATGGTGGAAGACACCTCTAGGGCATCCCCTTCTGTTTCACCTAACCTCCCTTCAGCGATCACCTTGGGCTCAACATCGGTAGATTATTCATCTATTTTTTCTTATTTAAACCTCCATGACGATGCGCATGTGAACCTCACTTCTCATAATGATGATCCAGGTAGCTTCGTCGCGTCATGTGGTCATCCTTCCACCAGTCACCCCATCTTCTATTATGATGATGACATAATGGAAGCATTTACCACCCCTGACTTTATCTATCCAGCTCATAAGAAAAATGGCACCGTCAATGTCTATGGTGACTTTCACGACCTGAGCACAAGTTGTCCCTAAGACATTTCCCCCACACCATCCACTATTCAATGTATGGGGTGTAGAAATTTTATCCATAAAATTCCCCCTAGAAGTGCTTGTTTTATTTTTGCCTTGCGTTCATGTTGCCAACATTGTTCATCATCATCTCATATGTTTTCTTGTGGCATATCTCATATGGATCCCTCATCCATGCCGTATATCGACTATGCCGATGGTGCAAGTCGCTACTCCCAGAATCTAGCCTCAGCAGCATGGGCCATTTTCACCCCCTTGCATTCGCTTGTCCTCTCTAACGGCATATGCATTGGTGTTGCCACCAATAACCATGCCGAATATGATGCAGTGATAGGTTTGTTGGTCGATTCCCTTGTCCGTCGCATCCTTCACCTTCATGTTCATTTAGATTCTTTGTTGCTTATCATGCAATTGAATGGTGTTTATCATGTGCATAATCTTGTCCTTTTTAGAAGATATTTATGAGTGAAGCTCTTAATGCGTGAATTTGAAACCATTACATTCTTTCATGTACCTAGATCCCAGAATCACTATGTAGATAACATTGCAAACAATATTCTATATTGTCATTTATCACACGCGTTTAAAACAATACAATAACCATAAACCATAAAACGACGCATATCCATAATATCTGTCATCCAAATATACAATGTTTTGGAGTCCATTAACCCTGATACATATGACATGCCCATAGCATGTTACAAAAAACCAAAACTGGGGGCACCTCATGCCCCTACATCTAATCTCTATTTGGAGGGTCCCAGGCCAATGGCTCAGCTCTTGAAGCCTGTAGATCAGGCATCCCATTTCCAGTCATCGCTATGCACCGCATGACTCCTCGCCACTCTGAAGGTAGACCAACACATGGATCTATGTACTAGTCGTCAAGGTCCTACCAACTGCGCTCAGAAACATCGATCAACAGCTTCTCACATCTACGGCAGACTTCCTCTAGGAGGCCCACTACATCCTCATTTTTCGTTCCCCTCGATCCACTAGGTTCTGCAGCTCCTAAAACTACAGGTCGTCCCATATACCTAGTCGGTTTCACCAGTGCTATATTTTCATACCAAAAGTAAATGAATCAGTACCATATACAATATTTTGAAACTTTAAAATGCACCATAAAATATAAGAAACTTTTCACTTACCATCTGGTCCCCATGCTCGAGCTAGCAGAAGTGGTAAGTCCGGATCCCCATGATAGTTCATCCCACTATAGGGATAGTCGTCTATGTATAATGGCATCTTATCCCAATGTGCAAAAAACTCGGGTCGTAACACCCGTTTGACTACCCCACCTCCTCCTCTACAGAGCAGTTGCCCATAGTGACGCATCCTGGCTCTCGCAGGCCCCCATCCTGGATCTGTATACAAGGACGAAGTGTAGGGATATTCTCAAAGAAGAGCGAGCAAAGCACTGTGCCATATGCACAGTCATGGTTCACCTGCCTCTTGCATAGCGACAGTTTTTGTTTCAATGATGACAACATCATTTGGGCCCACCCATAGTAGATCCCACTCAATACACCCTAAACCAACATCACCTTCCCTCCGGTGATGTGGTGGAGCGCCCGCTTTCCCAGGATCCGCAGCACCACTGCATCCATAGCATGATTCTCTAGCCTCTCTAGATCTCCTATCCATATCTTCGTGTCTTTCACATGGACACCCTATCAACAGTGGCGCTCTACAAATTCCATAATGTTCCACCCTCATGGTAACACTAGCGGTGTGTTTCCCACCGTTGCCATCGGCGGGAGACCGATCAGGAAATATATGTCCTGAAATGTCAGCTCAATCCGGTGCCCCTGCACTATAAATATCTCATGATCTGGGTCCCAATAGCCAACTATCCGAGCTAGCAAGGGCTCTCCTACCCTCATCAATGGGTTCTCAACAAATTTGAGGACCCCAAACTTGGCCAATGCAGCATGAACTACATGATCCCCTCGGATCTCAGAATGTAATGCATCCAAGTTTCTCTCTCTCCAGTTGATCCTCAACTCTGCCATACCTGCACGAAACCACCATTTTTGTCATCATACAGAAAGGAAATATTGCATCATAACCATAAAATCCCAGCTCTCAGGCAAAAACAACATTGAAACCCCTTTCTTTGATAGGTCACACTTTTCCGGCCATTTCTTGGGACAGGTCGTAGTTTTCCACCTAGTACCTGCTACCTAGCTCACAGAACAGACCCTAAAAAGTGATACCCGGCCTTGAGGAGGAGAAAAGGTATGTTCCTGGGCTTTGGGTGCCTAATCTGAAACTTTAATCCACTGAATTGAAAGAGTATGGTTAGGCCTCTTACTTATAACTGACGGATCTCGATTCCAACAGTCGGTTTGTCTGCTACGATCGTTGTAAGATTTATGGTATTTTATCCTCTCTACATTCATCGTAGCTACACTTGCAAATGAATCAATTTGGAGGAAAATTACCTTATTAAAATAAAAACCCCAAATATTTCTTTTGCCAATTATGACCAAATCGTAGGTCAGTTTGATGAACCGTCCGCACCATTGGAAAACTCTCACCGAGCACTCAAATGGGTATCCTTTCATTTTTGGTGATTTGATACTTCACTCGAAAGCCTTTTTTCCAAGAAGGGTCACTTCACCGCTTCTCAAAATTGAATTTCTTCACTTGTGAAACTTGTACTTGGGCACCACTTTCCTTCATACTTTTCGATACTCGTGTCAATTTTCATCATGATTAACCATCTTTTACTCATGTTTTTATGGTCCCCACCAAGCCTCTTCTATGTGGCAGCATCATTGAGTCGCCCATGTTTAGAGCATCCGAGTTGAGTCATCATCGCATCCATGGAGTTTGTCCCGAGTTCCTTTTGTCTCCTGTCACAGTATTCCATCCTTCATTGCTTTGTACCTCTCTCATGTTGCACATTTTGACCTTTATTCATACTGTCACCTATCCCCTCCGGAGTCGATTCGGTAGTTTTCAGGTCATTCATGCCCTTTATGCTCTAACAAAG
Source organism: Pinus albicaulis (assembly GCA_034641835.2). Taxonomy (NCBI): domain Eukaryota; kingdom Viridiplantae; phylum Streptophyta; class Pinopsida; order Pinales; family Pinaceae; genus Pinus; species Pinus albicaulis. The sequence goes on along the minus strand of JAXQQM020068942.1, from coordinate 66,779 downwards.
GAAGTCATTAGCCCGCTAGTTAGTAACCCCCATTCCACCAGCACCCCTCGTGTCATTCTATCCATCACTCTACTATTATCCCTCGTGCCTTAGTTGAGAATTCCTTATTGCCTCACCTATGGTGGACCTCCTTCTGTCGACATCAACTTATTCATTCAAAAAGACAAGTCTGGAGGGTGACGTACCTTGGTTCTAGCTTCCACTCTTGTTTAGTGCCTCGAATCATGCAAAGTGACCCTTTGACTTGATTTTTTCTCATTTCCAGCTCCTTATGGCAAGAAGCTTTATAAATTTTAGAGTGAAAATCATATATATATATATATATATATATATATATATATATATATATATATATATAATCTTTTTCAATCTAAAATTTACAAAGCTTCCTGTGATATTTTACTCTATAGAAATATAAACTGTGGATATAACAACATCAACCAATATATTTAAAATATTTCATAGCTTAAATCTAAATTAAAGATTAATATTCTTATATGGGATGTACATAAGCTATTTTAATTTGAGTTTATAATGGTCAAAGATAACATTAATGAGGTTTTTATATTCAATGTTGATATTGGTTAACAATTCATAAGAAAGCTGTATTTGTTTTAAAAATAAATATAAACTTATCATGTGAAAAATATTTCATTTCTTTATTGTATCTATGATTCGTTACCATAATATAAATTAGATTCATAATTTTCAAGGAAACTAGGTTTTAATGGCGTAAATGTAGAATCAAGTTCCTCTATAATAAAAAACAATTTCCCTAAATATTATTTGAACTACTTACAACTAGCTACTAGTCTGATACACCAAGAACACACCAAGGGAAACCCTTACAACAATAATAATTGGAAAAAAAAATCACTTGAAAGAACATTCATTCAACATATTTTTTTTAACTCCTCAAGACTAACTACTTCAGAAAGCCCCTTGAGCTGGTTTTATAATTAATTTGGTGTTCATTACTCTGAATAGGAGATACAACATGGATACCAATAGTCATAGGTGTACCAATTTATACCCAACTTTAGAATCAATTGCCACAAGTGTCTCAGTGTATATACATGGAAAGTTGAGGTCTAGAAGTTGTAAAGGTTGTTGGGTATGTGTTATATTTTTTACACGACTAACCCCACATGTGATTTGTATGTGTTGGGAACAATAGGGAGATCATAAGAGGGGTAGCAAACCCTCTCCTCAAAGAGGTTATAGGGGATGGAGGGCCCAAGAAAATATTTGGCAGAATTTTTTTGCATCCAATTTGTTGTGGTTTTCAACACATTGTTTTCACTTTTGGTGGTTTTGTGGTTTATCTGTATGAGATATTAATCAAAGTGTGCTTGAGGGTTTGTAAATTAAAAGTGTTAAAATTGATTTTTTGTGGCCTTTATATTAATTTTTAAACACATAAAGCATGAAAATAAACTCTCAAATATACAGAAATAGCAGAAAAATACACCATAAAAATAACCACAACACAACAAATGATGGATTTCACCCCTCCCGGGCTACGCCTCCTTGGTCTAGCTTCCAATGGCTTGGCCCTCTTTCATTATACTCGAAATGGTGATTACATACATTTACAGTGCTCAAATGGCTTCAAAATCTGTTCCATCAGCTTCAAAATACCCAAAAATTCTTGTCTAGCCTTTTTCTGATCTAAAATTGGTCAAAATTTGAAGAAGTTACAAGCCTCCTTAGTTTTTCTGTTAACCGCACCACAATTTCCCCAAAATTCAGATCGGTCCTAAAATCTCCCTTATTTCAACTAACTGAGCGACAATTTTATGCAAATTCAGGTGAAATTGTCAGATCATTAAAATGCCAAATAACACCTAAAATCTACATTTTAAAACTATATGTTATGGCGGCAATAAAAAAAAATTAATTAAAAAAACATCGGACGGTTAACCTAATTGTCAGCGGTCAGGGGTGTAGTAGTCACATGGGCCATCATGTTGGTAGTTAGTCTAAAGGTTAAACCTTCCACGCCCCTCGTCACGGCAATGGTCGTATGAAATTTTATATGGAAGTGGGGTTAGGGCTAAGCCCTCACCCCTTCCCCCAAACCTTCGCAACTTACAATTCAAATAATACATTTAGCCCTTATGGTAATGACTAATACGTTGGCACATTTGGAATTTGGCATTTTTTGTTGGACGAAGGTCTAGTGTTCGACCCCTGCCTGGTCCGCTCGACCCTTACACAAATTTTTGGTGGCCTCCCGTGCTGCCATGTGGTGGCCTCTGGTTGGGCCATATGGCAGAATGTGGTTGGTCATCATTCCCAACCAATCAGAATCCACCAACAGAAATTGGACAAGTGACACCACTGGATTGTTCCACTATGCCCAGTCAACCATTGACTAGTCAATCATGCCCAGTCAGTTGTACGGACTGCTCACTAGGCAGTTTGCACATTTTTGCCAAAATTTTACCTGTTTGGGAAAACAAATAGGACACGTTTATGGGAGAATATGGTGTCGGTTTTCCATGAAACGAGTTGTGCCAGATTCAAAACGATGAGATCTACGTGGTCGTTCAGGTTCCACACCATTTCGACAACTTCAATTTTTGAGCACGTGATCAATGGTACCCAATTTTTCAACTCATGATTTTTTATTTCTAGTTAAGGAATTAAGGTTGTAATCTAATCCTCCCAAGGGTGGGGTGAAAGAGAGGGGATAGGTGGGGGGTGCATGGCCACTGCACACCAAGGATAACCATTGGAATATGTGGCACAATTCCCCCTCATCTCATTAACAATGATGATTTCAACATGTTTGCTACCATGTTTTCACATTAACATATGTTCTTGAGCATTCAAAAAAGCAAGTGGTGTTTAATTTGATTAGGGTGGATTATCAACTCTAAGGTTAATGGTGATAGTGGAGAATCACATGCACTATGAAGTTATAACAATACCAAGGCTTTGCAATAGTGACTTTTAATTAGTGAGACTGCTGCTCTGAAGTATGAAATAAACTACAAAAAGACTGACCTAATTTGACCTTGTAGCCTCCGCCCTGCGACCATTGTCGCTGGCGGTTCTGACTGTGTTCTCAGTAGGCCCCATGACGACGCCAACTGGTGTCCAGTTGGCCCCCTTCTTCTGTGACCTGGTAGCAGGCTTCCCAAACAAGAATGAAACTTTATTCTTCACTAGAGTAACCTCCGCTTCAACCTTCGCCCTCCCAGACCAGGGCACTGCTTCAGTTGGTAATAAATAGGGAAATGGTAAAGATGCGATGGAAAATCCCTCAAAGGACAACACTTCAAACAGCCAAGAAAAATTGGCTCCTTGCACAATATTCAATGTGGAGGAAGATCTAACAGTGGAAGAAAAGGAAAGGAAACAACAAAGAAGAAAAACACTTGCAGCCCAAAAGCCAATAAGACTTCGGAACTGATCATCCAAGATCTAGATGTGGCCATATATAGTGAATACATGTAAGAACACACAGTAATCTATAAATACATGGGAATTTGGCCAACATAGAAAGCTCTCAATGGATGGATTTAATCCAAATGGAGACCAAAGGGAGAAATCCACCTACAACTAGGCTCTAAGGGATTCTTCACAGTGGTTTTCAATCTTCTGGAAAATAGAGATAGGGTCTTTGAATGAGAACCTTACTTCTTCAACTCCGCTGGTCTCTACATGAGGTTCTCGAAAAGTAACTTCACGCTAGAGAAAGATGACTTCACAAGAGTCCCAGTCTGGTTTTGGCTCTATTCTCTACCCATGGACTACTGGGCTCCCACAGTCCTCAAAGGCAGAAGATACGGACTAGGAGAATATATAAAAATGTCAGAGGGAACAAGAAATGGACATTATGTGTCCTACGCCAGAGTCTATGTATACATAGATGTCTCAGGAGCCCTACCAGAGGCCATCAAGTTAATCTACAGGGATGAAATCTAGATGCAAAGAATTGATTACGAGCACATCCCCTTTAGATGCAGGAAGTGTCACGAACATGGGCACCTCTTCAGGGAATTCCCACAAAAAAAACCCCTTCAAATGATAAACAAGCAAGCAAAAAGAGGGACAAATATGGATATACAAGGGTCGGCAACAAGAACCGACACAATAAGAAAACATACATAAAGAAAGACCAACCTAAGGAAACTAAACACAACAAGTTTGAAGCATTGAATGCATCGTAGGAAGTACAATGCCGAGCAAGCTATATAGAGGAAGAACATGAGGAAAATGAGAAATTCGCAGGAAACAATAGGCAGCAAGGCGAAGAATAGGAACACAATATGAATGAAAATGAACAACCACAGGAAGACAATGAGATGGAATAAGCCCGAGAAACAATAACTTTGGAAGAAAAAGCTATAGAATAGCCACTGGAGGCATCTACCTCTTAACGGTGGCATAGGAATGGTAAAAAATGGAATAGCAGCAATTCCGAAGGACCAAATACAAAGAATCGAAGAATCATACCTCCTATAGGAGATAATGGAGCAAAATTCAGGGCATTCTACCATGGTAAAAGGTGTAGGAAAGGGAATTCTTGCAAACCTAGAGGTAGGACAATACTATCCAAAAGGATTGAACCGAAAAAGGGGATGCAAAACCACAAGTCAGCTTCTACAAAAGTTGGTAACATGTCTCGTCAATGAAGGAAAGGTAAAGGCCCTTACCCTATCCTCCAAAAATTTTCATTGAATTTCACTTCATGGAATATAAGAGGACTTAACGGTCCTAGGAAGAAACGATTCTTCAAAAATAGACTTGCTACAGACAAGATAGACATTCTACTGATCCAAGAAACTAAGACTTACTTGGTCGGGGCTAAGCCCTCACCCCTTCCCCCAAACCTTCGCAACTTACAATTCAAATAATACATTTAGCCCTTATGGTAATGACTAATACGTTGGCACATTTGGAATTTGGCTTTTTTTTGGATGAAGGTCTAGTGTTCGACCCCTGCCTGGTCCGCTTAACCCTCACACAAATTTTTGGTGGCCTCTCGTGCTGCCATGTGGTGGCCTCTGGTTGGGCCATGTGGCAGAATGTGGTTGGTCATCATTCCCAACCAATCAGAATCCACCAACAGAAATTGGAAAAGTGACACCACTGGATTGTTCCACTATGCCCAGTAAACCATTGACCAGTCAATCATGCCCAGTTAGCTGTACGGACTGCTCACTTGGCAGTTTGCACATTTTTTCCAAAATTTTACCTGTTTGGGAAAAAAAACAGGACACGTTTATGGGAGAATATGGTGTCGGTTTTCCATGAAACGAGTTGTGCCAGATTCAAAACGATGAGATCTACGTGGTCATTCAGGTTCCACACCATTCCGACAACTTTAATTTTTGAGCACCTGATCAATGGTACCCAATTTTTCAACTCATGATTTTTTATTTCTAGTTAAGGAATTAAGGTTGTAATCTAATCCTCCCAAGGGTGGGGTGAAAGAGAGGGGATAGGTGGGGGGTGCATGGCCACTGCACACCAAGGATAACCATTAGAATATGTGACACAATTCCCCCTCATCTCATTAACAATGATGATTTCAACATGTTTTCTACCATGTTTTCACATTAACATATGTTCTTGAGCATTCGAAAAAGCAAGCGGTGTTTAATTTCATCAGGGTGGATTATCAACTCTAAGGTTAATGTTGATAGTGGAGAATCACATGCGCTATGAAGTTATAACAATACCAGGGCTTTTCAATAGTGATTTTTAATTAGTGAGATTGCTGCTCTGAAGTATGAAATAGACTACAAAAAGACTGACCTAACTTGACCTTGTAGCCTCCGCCCTGCGACCATTGTCACTGGCAGTTCTGACTGTGTTCTCAGTAGGCCCAATGACCGCGCCAGCTGGTGTCCAGTCGGCCCCCTTCTTCTGTGACCTGGCAGCAGGCTTCCCGAACAATAATGAAACTTTATTCTTCACTATAGTAACCTCCGCTTCAACCTTCACCCTCCCAGACCAAGGCACTGCTTCAGTCGGTAATCAACAGGGAAATGGTAAAGATGCGATGGAAAATACCTCAAAGGACAACACTTCAAACAGCCAATAAAAATCAGCTCCTTGCACAACAATCAATGTGGAGGAAGATCTAACAGTGGAAGAAAAGGAAAGGAAACAACAAAGAAGAAAAACACTTGCAGCCCAAAATCCAATAAGACTTCGGAACTGATCATCCAAGATCTAGATGTGGCCATCTATAGGGAATACATGTAAGAACACACAGTAATCTATAAATACATGGGAATTTGGCCAACATAGAAAGCTCTCAATGGATAGATTTAATCCAAATGGAGACCAAAGGGAGAAATCCACCTACAACTAGGCTCTAAGGGATTCTTCACAGTGGTTTTCAATCTTCTGGAAAATAGAGACAGGGTCTTTGAATGAGAACCTTACTTCTTCAACTCCGCTGGTCTCTACATGAGGTTCTCGAAAGATAACTTCACGCCAGAATAAGAGGACTTCACAAGAGGCCCAGTCTAGTTTCGGCTCTATTCTCTGCTCATGGAATACTGGGCTCCCATAGTCCTCAAAGGCATAAGATACAGACTAGGAGAATATATAAAATTGTCAGAGGGAACAAGAAATGGACATTATGTGTCCTACGCAAGATTCTATGTATACATAGATGTCTCAGTAGCCCGACCGGAGGCAATCAAGTTAATCTACATGGATGAAATCTGGTTGCAAAGAATTGATTACGAGAACATCCCCTTTAGATGCAGGAAGTGTCACAAACATGGGCACCTCTTCAGGGAATTCCCACAAAAAAAAACCCCTTCAAATGATAAACAAGCAAGCAAAAAGAGGGACAAATAGGGATATACAAGGGTCGGCAACAAGAACCAACACAATAAGAAAACATACATAAAGAAAGACCAACATAAGGAAACTAAACACAACAAGTTTGAAGCATTGAATGCATCATAGGAAGTACAATGCCGAGCAAGTTATACAGAGGAAGAACACGAGGAAAATGAGAAATTCACAAGAAACAATAGGCAGGAAGGCGAAGAATAGGAACACAATATGAATGAAAATTAACAACCATAGAAAGACACTAAGATGGAATAAGCCCAGGAAACAACAACTTCAGAAGAAAACACTATAGAATAGCCATTGGAGGCATTTACCTCTTAACGGTGGCATAGGAATGGTAAAAAATGGAATAGCAGCAATTCTGAAGGACCAAATACAAAGAATCGAAGAAGCATACCTCCTATAGGAGATAATGAAGCAAAATTTAGGGCATTCTACCATGGTAAAAGGTGTAGGAAAGGGAATTCTTGCAAACCTAGAGGCAGGACAATTCTATCCAAAAGGATTGAACCGAAAAAGGGGATGCAAAACCACAAGTCAGCTTCTACAAGAGTTGGTAACATGTCTCATCAATGAAGGAAAGGTAAGGCCCTTACCCTATCCTCCAAAAGTTTTCAATGAATTTCACTTCATGGAATATAAGAGGACTTAACGGTCCTGGGAAGAAACGATTCTTGAAAAATAGACTCGCTACAGACAAGATAGACATCCTGCTGATCCAAGAAACTAAGACTTACTTGGATAGACTCACTACGATCCAAAAAAAAATGCGTCAAAAGTTATAGTCATACGGAAATTTCTGCCACTGGAATAGTAGGGGGGATTATGACTCTTTGGAAGACCTCAATATTCGAGCTCACAACATCGGTAGCCACTAAACACACTTTGAGGACAGTTCTGAAAATAAAAAGCACTAATGACAGCATATGTGTGACCAACATATATGCACCCCACAAAGAAGCAGATAGAATCAACATGATGCACAACGTCAACTAGTTCCTTAACTCTTTCCACCACCCCTATAAAATTATAGCATGGGACTTCAATATGGTGGTCAACTTGGGGGAAAATAAAGGTGGCATTCAGAAACTGGAAAAATACTCTGAGGAATTTGAAGCCACCATTGATGATTTCTACCTAATAGACATCCCCACGAAAAAAGGCACCTTCACTTGGAACAATAGGCACAGAGGAGAAAGATAGATCGCCTCCAGATTGGACCGATTCCTCCTTTTAGAGGAAATATATCTCACCTCCTCGGAAACAGAGGCCAAGATCCTCCCACAAGTTGGCTCGGACCACTGGCCAATATCTCTGAGTATCCACATCTCTACTGGACCAAAAAATAAACCATTTTGTTTTGAATCATTCTGGCTTGACCATTCAGAATTCATGGATAGAATTGGGGAATGGTGGGAAACCGCGCAACCCCATCACGGAAACAAAATGTTTAAATTCCAATAAAAACTGAAATTCATCAAAGAAAAGATCAGGAAATGGAACAAAAAAAAGTTTGGAAACATCACCTCAGAAAAAATATTGTTGGAATTGAAATGGGAAGCTCTCCAAAAAAAAATAATAAGAAAGGGTATTAATGAACATAGGAAGCAGGAGGAACTCCAACTCCAGAACAGCTAGGAGGAAAGGGTAGCTCAAGTGGAAAAATTGTGGCAACAAAAATCCCACATCAACTAGCTAAAATGCGAGGAACATAATTCTGCATTCTTTCACTGTACAATGATACAATACAGAAGACATAATAGGATTTTGGGCTTAAATACCAACAACGGTAAAATCATCCATACCCACGAGGAGATTAAGGAGGAACTCAACCATTACTTCGGTAAACTCCTCACAGAAACTTGCGGAGATAGATCAACAAGTATAAAGGAAATAACCAAGAACATATTGACCATCCTCATGAAGGATCATAACCAAATGGTCTTGAGGAAAGTCTCAATGCAATAGGTCAAGGAAGTGGTTATGTCTATGCCCAATGGAAAGGCATCAGGCCTAGATGGCTTTACCACAGAAATTTTCAAAGCTTGTTGGAATTTTATAAAATAATAGGTCCACGACCTAGTGGAGGAATATCACATACAAAAAGCGGTCTTAAAAGCTTTGAATGCCACCTTCTTCACTCTGATTCCAAAATCTGAGGGATTTGATTCCCCTGACAAATTCAGGCCAATAGCTCTTTGTAATTTCATCTACAAGATTATATCAAAATTCCACGAAAAAAAGATAAAAACAATTCTACCTCTCCTCATCTCTCAGCATCAATCCGAATATGTGGAAGGAAGACAAATTCTAGATAGCATCATTCTCTTGCAGGAAATCATTCACTCCCCCAAGGCACAAAAGAAACTAGGCATGCTGATGCAGCTAGACATGTCCAAAGCTTTTGACAAAATCTTATGTGAATATATGAGAGGGGTCCTGGAGGCTTTCGGATTCCACAAAGACTACATCAAGTGGATCATAGCTATGGTCTCAGGTGTTTTATTTTTTATCCTCCTAAATGGCGCCCCATCCCAAAATTTTAGCCCTACTCGGGGCATCAAGCAAGGTGATCCCATCTCTTCCTTCTCCTTTATTATCATGGTTGAGGGGTTTAGCCGATCCATCTCAGCTGCCTCCTCCCAAGGAGACATTACTAGCATCAAGCTACACAACTCCATTCCCCCCTCTACCCACTAGCAACTTTTATATGATACCCTACTTATGGGTATTCCCACTGTCAAAGAATCCTACTCCTTCAAATCCATTATGGCCGAGTTATTCGATGCCTCAGGAACCTCCATTAATGTGGAGAATTCAAAGTTGTTTTTCCTAAATACCCCCTGCCTATCCAAAGAAACCCAGTGAGAATCTTAGACTTAAAAATCTGCAAGTTCCCTTCTAAGTACCTAGTTGCCCCACTCACCGACAAGCTTCTTGTTAAATCTGTCTAGGAAAAACTCTGAGCTAAATTAGAAAACATACTTGCCAACTGGACATTCCATACTCTCAACTTGGTTGGTCACCTGGTGTTGGTTCAGTCAGTTTTGCAAGCCATCCCTCCCTATCTGTACTTGGCCCTGGCGGCCACTAAATCCATATCCATGCATATTAGAAACATCCAACGTAAATTCCTTTGGAAAGGAAGTGAGAAAAATGGGAAATGGATGGTGGTTACTTGGGAAAAAGTTTGCAAACCCAAAAAAGAGGGGGTCTTGGCCTAAGAGACCCGAATATTTTAGGAAAAGATTTGGGGGCCAAAACCTGGTGGAGATGGATAACCAACCCACACTCCCCTTCGAGAAGCTTATGGAAAGATAAATATGCCCTTTCCCATCACCGTGACCTTCTCATCAGACCAAATGGCTCTATTAATAAAGCCTTTGTTGTCTACAACCAAGCCTGGGAAAACAGAGAAATCATCCAAAACTATTTCTTTTGGGAAATTGGAAACAGAGACAAGCTTTGTTATGGGATGACGACTGGAAACAGTGCCTGAAGCTGAACCAAGAGAAATTCAACCAGATAATGACAAATATGGAAAACAAGGGCAAGAAGAAGATAAATAATTACTGGAAAACAAATAACGAAGCAATGGGCTGGAGGGAATGGCTTGATGATGAATACTGGAGTTATCGGATCTTCCACATTGCTTGGAAGACACTATTAGATGAATTAAAGAAAATAAAGATAAAAGAAGACATAAATTAGGACAAGTCAAGATGGGGAAAAAAATCAGTGGGACACTTCAACATCAAGGAGGCTTATGGATATGCGACATCACCCAACCTAGGCCCACTTGAGAAAAAATGACAAACTCTCTGGGATAGAAAGCATTAACCAAAAATAACTATATCCCTCTCATTATTCATGCACAAGAAGATATTGACTTGGGAAAATTTTAAAAAGAAAGGTGTCATCGAACCCTCCATGTGCACTCTCTGTGAAGATAATGAGGAGACTACCAACCAGATGCTAAATGAGTGTCCCTATGCCACAACATTTGGAATTGGGTTTACTTGGTCTTTAAGGCCTCTGACAGGGACCCCTCCTCCATCCTCAATGTTAGCTCCCTATATTACTAATGTAGTCCCTTATTATGTTATTGTAGCCCCACTTATTGTTATTGTTGTACCCCCTGTAACCCCAATATTGTTATTATTGTGCCCTTACATTGTTATTGTTAGGTCGGCTAGGATTATATTATGGGCCCATGGACTCCTATATATAGAAGGAGGTTTTGGTCATTTGTATCATCGAAGAATTGTTCATTTATGTAATGTATTGGAGGTTGCCCCCTCAAAGTTGTTTATTTTCTATGGTGTTGATCTCTCTTTTATTCTATTTTTAGAGTTCGTCTCACAACATTTGGTATCAGAGCTTTGGATTCTAGGGTTTTGCTGCTCCAAATAGGTCATCGTAGAATTTTCACTATAAATTTTTTTCTACAAAGGCTCAGAAGCTTTAAGTTTTAGAGTGTGAGGCCGAAATCCTGAGGAACGTGTCGTAGAATTTTAGATCTTGGTTCATAATAGTTTCAGAGATATGATCTATGGAATTTAGGGTTTTTTTCAGAGTCCTGAATTTAACCTAAATGGGTTATTGTGGAATTTTCGCTATAAAGTTTTTTCTACAAGGGTTCAGAAGCTGAAATTTTCACAGAGCAAAGCTAAAATATTGAGTAACATTGTCGCAAAATTTCAGTGCTTGGTTCGTAACATTTTCAGAGATATGGTTTGTGGAAGTTAGGGATTTTTCAGGCTTCCAAATTTCATCTCAAAGAAGTGATCGTGGTAAAATCTTCTTAACTCTCTCTCTGAGCATCGGATTGGAATTATGTAAAAAGTGGCTAGAAGTATACGGATTTTATTTTCCTACCTATCGATTTCAGAGCCGAAGGAGCAAGCAATGACATGTGGAAAGTCGTACAATTTCGCTCTACTGAACCAGTCCATAATTAGGTCATCGTAGGAGATTGGGCATAACTTTGTCTTGAAGAATCCAAATCCAGTCAAACCTATGGCATTGGAAAAAAGATTTAGAGGGATACTACATGACCTAATTTTAGATATTGAAGGTCTGTAATCACAGAGATAATTCATTTTTCATATCGAGCTCCTTAAAAGCAAGAAAAAGGTGTGTATTTGTTTTCGAGTTGCATAAGTATTGTTTGAAAAAGAAGTTTGAAGTGATTCCAAGGGCATATTCAAGCATTTTTATTAGTATTGGGTTATGTAATGGCTCCCAAAAATAATTCCATATTCATTAAGCCCTCGGAAATCTATACTATGATGCATGAAGAGGAATAATTGCAGTATGAGATATCAAAATTACAATACCAAGTGCAACAAATTTCGATCTTACAAAGAGCAATCAGAGAAGACATAGATGGCTTAGAAGAAAAAATGAAGGCTAAGTTGGAAAATTTGAAGGATAAAATGAAAGATAATATGGATAATGAAGTATTGAAATATCACATCGGGCATCAACAACAAGTTCCCCAACTCTCAAAGGATGACCTAAATTTGGTGTTGAATCAAATGAAACAACAGGAAGATCAACATCACAATGAAAGAAATTCTAAAGCAGTCACAGAAACAAGAACTCGAAAAGTAAAAAATCTATCAATTTCAAAGTATCTCAGCAAGTGGAAGAATGTTCCCATTGAGGATTCCACATGGGAGGATGATAATTTTATACAGAAGCATCAAGAAATAATCAAGCGCTGAGGACAACACTTGTTTGAAGGAGAGGGGCATGTTAGGTCCCTATATTACTAATGTAGTCCCTTATTATGTTATTGTAGCCCCCCTTATTGTTATTGTTGTACCCCCTGTAGCCCCAATATCGTTATTATTGTGCCCTTACATCGTTATTGTTAGGTCGGCTAGGATAATATTGTGGGCCTATGGACTCCTATATATAGAAGGAGGTTTTGGTCATTTGTATCATCGAAGAATTGTTCATTTATGTAATGTATTGGAGGTTTCCCCCTCGAAGTGGTTGATTTTATAAGGCATTGATCTCTCTTTTATTCTATTTTTGGAGCTGGTCTCACAACACTCAACACCATAGAGCGTTAGATATCTTCCTTCTCCAATCAACCTCTAATTAATAGAGCTTGGAATATCATCTCGGGGATCATCAGCTAGTCTCTCTGGAAGGAAAGTAACACTAGAACCTTTAGGGATATGAATAAGTAGAAATAAAGGGTTTTCTCCCTCATCAAATAGACTATTAGAGAAATGGTGGCCTATTCAAGGCTGGAGGCTCCCCCTAACCTCTGACGTGAGAAGATCTCATAGTTCTGTAAATATCCATTTCCCTCATACCCCAGGAGACATGAAATCATCACTGCAGGGTACCGCGCAATCCTAGGTTCCACCGGAGATAGGAATTTTAAGTTAAATTACGACGGGGTGGAGAAATTTAACACATGGAAGGCTAGCTTCGGAGGGATCTTTAGAAACTCGTTGGAAACATTATCTGGATTTATGGTGGTAACCTAGGAACTACCACTAACAACACTGCGGAACTGCATGCTCTAGAGCATGGTCTTGCCATTGCAAGAACCCAAAAAATAGCACCTCTGATCATAGAGGGTGACTCGAATCTAGAAACTATCACAAGAAAGAAATTGTAGAAGTTGTTACACCAATTTTTGGTCATCTAACCTGTTACTATTATATGGACTAAAGTACACCATGTAAGATCAATTTTACCATAGTAAAATTGCTTTCACTATGAGAAATAATTTAAGAACCCATAGTTTATTAAATTATTTCTGGTCTAAATAGGAAATCCTATGAGGAATAATTAAATAAATCCTTATTTGTTTGATTTTTGTCTAGGGATAATTAACTAAACCATTGTTTAATTAATATTACTGGTCATATTTAACCCAAAACATGAGATTTAATTAGATAAATTATTATTTATCTTATTATTTTATAGTAATAATTATTTAAATCATTGCTTGATGTTATTTTTAGCCTGTTTACCCTAAAAAAGTAAAAATTCTAACTTGTGTGTGTCTTTGGGCCATTTGCATAGGTAACAGGTATCAACCGCGACAGAGATGGCAACTTTTTCTGAAACCTACCGCTGAGACAGCTGGAAGAGCGGGTCGCACTTTTCATCCCAAAACCTACAACCTCAGCTCTCAGGTAGTGGAAAAATGCCCAAAAACTGTGACCTCAGCAAAAAACAGGTCAGTACCTACGACCTCAAATTTTTTTTTGAGATTTTTCTGTTATTTTTTAGAGTTTGTCTGGGGCACTATTCAGGGTTCTCTGACCTCTGTATTTACCCATCCTGGACCTATACTTGCTTATTTTTACTCTTTGAAGTAGGAACCAAGCCCCTTAGGGCTTCAGTACACTTCCACCTTTTTAGGAGGAGTTTAACTGAAGCAAATCTTCTGAGATTTTAGTGTTTTTCAGCCATTTTTTCAAATTTGAGCTGGTATTTTTAGATCCATTTCATATCAGTTATTTTTCCATCCAAAACACCTCTTTTCAGTTTTTTTTGGTCCTTCCTTTAGGGTCCCCTACGTTTCCCTTTAGCTTGTAGCCTTTCACCACCTATTTTTCATCATTTTTCCCTCTGGTTTCTTGTTGTTTTATGCACCTCTTTTCAGCAGATTCGGCCTTTAGATCCTTGTCCCTCTTTACCTTAGATCTATTGGCCATATTGTGTGTTTTGAGTAGATTTGGCCCACCCTTATACTAGTCATTCAGAAGCCCTCCTTTTTGGGTTTAAATTTATGCATCTTTAGCTGTTTATTTTACTGTCTCTTTCAGTTTTATTTACAGTTATACAACATAGTTTTTATTTTCTCTATACACACGTCTGGGCTTAATTAAAATTAACACACTTATCACACACACGCACACCTAAAGCAAAGAACGCTTGGTTTACACTGCCAAGCCAAGACTAAAACATTGTAATTAATTAATTAATTCGCACCTCTGTGCCCTTGTTTAACTCTCTTCCTTATTGGGTTTCGTGTATATTTTCCATCATTGCGCCCCCAAGGAATTTATCCCAGAGACCCCAAGTCCTTCATCCTCATTTTTCATTAGGAAGACATACTCCACTGCGTAGGGTCTGAGTTAGTCATCCGCTGAGTCCCAATTCTGACTCTTATTTTGGTTCATCGGGTTCTCCTTCTATTTCTATCTTCAGTTCTCCTTCACCTTTCACCTTCATCATGTCTGGTGCAAGAGCTACTGCTAGCAGTGGCCCCAACTCTAATGCTGGTGGTGGCCCCGACTCTAATACTAGTGGTGGCCCCAACTCTAATGTTGGAGCCGCTACTAGTGGAACCACAACAGGAATGGTCCCGGCTACTCCCTTGCTTCCTTATATGGCAGGCATAAGCCTTACTGAGTTCAGCCAGTTGATTAACGACCTTGTACACTAGGATCCAGGTTGGCCTGCTATGCCAACCAAGCTTCCTTCAGACATCCCTAAGTTTGAAGGAAATTTTGGAGAGAATCCTACCAACCATGTTTGTTCTTTCCACATGTGGTGTTTGTCCAACTCTATCACTAATGACTCTATCCGTCTTCGATTATTCAAGCATACGCTTACTGGAGAAGCTTCCAAGTGGTATGTCGACTAGGCCACTACGTCTCATGCTACTTTTTTGACTCTTGCAAAGGTGTTTCTATCCTACTTCCATCTTCCCCTTCTCTGTGACACGGGTACCGAACTTTTTACCGCTTTCCGTCAAACTTCTACCACCCACCTATCTGACCATGTTCAAGAATGGTGCAGAAGGAAGATCTTATGTCAAGCTCCATTTTTCGAAGACCGTATCTACATGGACTAGTTTCTCAGATCCTTTTCTCCCTCTATTGGTAAATATGTCGCATATCACTTTCCTCAGATTGATGAAGAAGCCCTCCAAGTTGCGTTGAAATATGACTTGATCTACGTGCAATCTGGTTATATTTATACCGTCTTACCTGATCTCCCTACAATAGGTGGTGCCAACACACCGGGGGCATCGCATGCCGCCGATAGTATCATTGGATCCCTTTCACATCCATACACTCATCCTCCTATGGGTTATGGTTTCCCTCAGGGAGGGGCCAGTTCCTCTAGCACTTTTCCCCCTCCCAACAGCATGTATCTAGGACACAACATGCCTCACGCCTTTACCCAACCACATCCTCTGATGCTAGGGCCTTCTATTGCCCAACTTATTTACCCCAATGTTTCTCAACCTCCTTACTATATGTATCCACAAGCAGGTGCTCTAGCTCCTCCAACATAGGCACCTCAGCCTCCCATGCCTACTCAAGATCCACAGCAGCAGCCACCCCCCCGCCCAAGGGTCAGGTTTATGCGCAGAGTGTGACTAATCCTCCTGCTTCCAAAAATAAGTGGAAAGGAAACCATAACCAACCCTCTCAATGTAATCAAGTAAAGAATCCCCAAGGGAATACATCTAACACTGCAACTCAGCAACAGGGTGATCATCCCAATCATAAGAGGCCTCTTCATATGAATAAGCCTTATTCTTGTTGCGGCATCCATGGTCACTATACCCATGATTATCCCCTTTTACCTTAGATGTGTCAACTGTGGGAAGCTCAAGCAGCATCTCGAGGACAGCAAGCCTCTGCTTCAGTTCCTCCTAATGTTGCACCGACTACCCTAGTTGTGTTTACCAATCCTTTCCCACAGCAAGGATATGTGGTTGTCCAACCCCCTGAATACCATGCGGCCACTCAAACTCCTCTATCTCTTACCTCTGATTACCAGATCCTATGATGCAATCTCACCGAGCCAATACCGCCAATCTCAACCTTCCGACTCGGTCACGTTAGTACACCAAGCCTCCCGCTACGTTTGCAACCGAGCCCCAGTCCTTAGGTCCCAAAGAGCCAATTTTTACACCCAATGGTCCTTTATAGATCCCTCAACCTAAGGCAGAGGTACATACCAAGATCCACAAAGGACCATTACGCCGAAACGCTACTTTCGGTAAATTCGCCCACACCTATAGTATAGTAAATGACTTGCGCAATCCCCTGCCGCCATGTCAATGCTGGAAGTCCTCTATTTGTTCCCTTCACAACATAAATATTTATTAATTTCCATGGGCACTATGGATCATTAGATGATCGTTTGATTTTCTTTGATTTTTTCAAGTCAGAGTATCCACCCCTACCTGCATCTGTCGCCTTCCAAATACCTATTAAGATCAAAAATGCGAACGTCTCCCGATGTATCATTAACGAGGGGAAATCCACCTATGTGATGTCCACTTCTATTTTGAAAAATATTGGATTGCTCGAGTTAGCCCCTTCCATATCACCCTCCGTGCATGGGATGGCCACTCTTCCTAGCCCCTTGGCATGTTCCACAATTGTCCTATTACTCTTACAGGCAAAATTGTTTATGTTCACATTGAAGTCATTGATGCCCCCTTAGACTACAACATTCTATTGGGTCATAGCTACACTTATGTGATGTTTGTCATCCCATCTTTTGTTCACTATAAGATGTGATTTCCTCACAACAGAAATATCATCACTATCTATCAACTGACATATTACGAACCTAAGTCTCAGACCTCTCCAGAGTCCTTTATTTATTCAGTGGCCAATAAACAAATAGTTTAACCTTTGACCAGTGTCTCACCCAAAGTCTATAAATATTCCTATTTGCTTGGTTCATTCCCTGGTCTCTCCCCTCTTATCCCTGACTCTAGCTCATCGAATTTTTTTCATGATTCAATCGTCTTGGTCTGACCTCAAATGATCTGGTTCAACTAGTCAATAGCCTAGCACTCTGCAACCTGCTCCTAGTACTTCGTGTAGAAATTTGCTGAATAATGATTAATTATTCACTGAGACTATCCTGATCACATACAATTCGAATTTATATGCAACACATAATCTCTTCCACTCAGATCATCAAACATGCGGAAATAAAATCAAGCGATAACACATCAAATCATCATACACATTAACACAATATGTATGGGGAAATCTTATAGCTGAAAACCCCGCAGCTATTGTGTATATTATAATGGATAAATCATGTAACAAAATTAGTACAATACTCCTCACAAGTACTCAATAATTTCTCATACAGTTACACACAATCTAGCTCAGTTTTGAACAGGTTACTGGTTCAAAACTCACCGCCAATTGCCTTGCCTCTATTGCGCAATCCAGGCCTGTATATATAGAGATCCAAGGTTTGAATCTCCTTGGCTTGACTACGCAATTGTCATGGACAATTCCTCCAAGTGTGGTGCAAATCTCATGCACAACTGATGTCGCCACTGATAGCTAACTCCACCCTTTCATCTACCTCTTTCACTGGTCTCCACTGAACTGATCATGCACTGTAATGAACTGATGTGTTCTTGAGTTGAATAATGAGTTACTAATTAATGAATTAAATAATATTTAATTCACTCCACTCATAAATAATTGATTAGCTAGTTAAACTAATCTCAACTAGTTCAACTAAAATAAACAGAACACAACTCCACTAGCTGTCGCATTAACTCCACCAAACTTCTGCCACTGAAGTCCTAACTGAAGTCAACCATGCATGTGCCATCAAACCCTTGGGAATCACGTGATTCCTCTGTCAGATGCATGAGCCACTTCTGTAGCTCGAACTGAAGTGCTCCAAGAGAGTAAACTGCTGTTTAGAGTCCAAATATTATTAAGGGTAAATAATATTTGACTTCCATATTTTTAGGAGAGGTAGTCTAAAAATAGACTTTGACCTCTTTTGACCTAAAAATAGAGTCTCATCTATTTTTACCAACATGTCGCATACTCCAAGAATCTCAAACTGGAATCCCTGAACCATGCTCCGTATGTCTAAAAATAGACATAGTCTAAAAATAGACTTTGCGCCAGAATTTTCCTGCGGGCCCACTTAGTGAAGGCGACTTCATTTCACTAAGCTCCATCATCTTGCTGCATTTTCAACACTCCTTCTCAGCAAGATATGGATTATCTGCAACCCCTATCCTGCCTCTGTGGAATTCGAACTTGCTCCTGGTGAGCGCCTTCGTCAGGATGTCGGCATCCTGATCCTCCGTGGGAACATATGAAAGCATCATGATTCTCCGCTGAACACAATCTCTGATATGATGGTACTTGATGTCGATGTGTTTGGACCTATCATGAAATATTGGATTAGCCGAGAGCTTGATGCAGCTCTGGTTATCATAGTAGATCACTGTAGGCTCCAAATGCAACCTGAACAAACCTGTGAGGATCTTCCTCATCCAAATAGCCTCGCATGCAGCCAAACTTGCTGCCATGTACTCGGCCTCTGCTGAACTGAGTGCCACGGATCTCTGCTTCCTGCTGTACCAGGAAACTGCTGTCGACCCAATGCTGAAAACTCCTCCAGAAGTGCTCTTCCGGTCCGTTGGACTCCTTGCCCAATCTGCATCAGTGAAGCCAGAAAGCTTCGCTCCATCCTCCTGTCTGTACCATAGACCATATCCCGATGTGCCTCTGATATAGCGCAATACATGCTTGCATGCCTTCCAAAAGAGCTTGGTAGGCTTAACCATAGCTTGCGAAAGCTGGTTAACTGCATAGCATATATCGGGTCGTGTATTGACCAGATACATAAGCGACCCCACCAACTGTCGATAGACGGTGGCATCCACTACCTCCGCTGAAGTAGCATCCTCCTTCCTCCAACCACCAGGAAGAGGAGTGTCAATAGGCTTGCAGCCTTGCATGTTGAACCTCTCCAGAATCTCACGGGCATACTTGCCCTGAGAAACAAACAGTCCTCCGCTGCGCTGCCAAATCTCCAATCCCAGGAAATAATGAAGGATGCCCAAGTCCTTCATCTCAAACTCTCGTACAAGATCCTCCTTGCATGAAAGTATCAACTGCTCATCGCCAGTCAAAATCAGATCATCTACATACAGTACGATGATCAACAGCTTCCCCTCCACCACAATCTGGTACAGGTTTGGATCCGCCTCACTCTTGGAGAATCCAAGCCCGGTGAAGTAGCTGTCTATCCGAGTGTACCAAGCACGAGGTGCTTGCTTCAGCCCATACAGTGCTCTCTTGAGTCGGCACACATGCGACTCACTGCTGAAGATCTCAAAACCTTTAGGCTGCTCTATGTACACCTCTTCCTCAATAACTCCATTGAGGAACGCAGTCTTCACATCCATCTGATGAATGTGCCACCCCATCTGCGCTGAGAGAGCAAGGATCGTCCATATGGAAGAGTACCTTGCGACAGGTGCAAAATTCTCCTCATAGTCAATCCCCTCGATCTGTGAGAAGCCACGGGCGACAAATCTCGCCTTGTACTTCTCCACACTCCCGTCAGCCGCCTGCTTCACCTTGTAGATCCATCGCGAACCTACAACTGATTTCCCAACAGGTCTTGGGACAATCTCCCATGCACTGTTCCTGATGATCGAATCATATTCTTCGATCATGGCATCAACCCATGCGGGTTCCTCCACAGCTTCCTCAAAAGAGGATGGCTCTGTCACAACACATTGACTCACAAGAGCCATGTATCCAGTGTACCGATCCGGTGACTGTCTCTGTCTGCGCTATGTTGTAGGTGGTCCTACAACCTTCTCTGCATCCCGAGCCAGTCGCTCAGCTTCTGTAGTGCGCATGCGCCCTCTGATGGTTGGCGCTGCTTGGGTGGTTTCTTCCACCTCCTGAACCTCCTCTTGTGGCTGATCCACATCCGGAAGCTCCTCCTTAGGAACTAACAGCTCCTCATCTGCATGCAAGTGTAGCTCCCTCTCCAGCGAACACTGCATGGCTTTCTCCTCCTGGAATTTTATATCCCGTCGCACAACAGTCTTGCGACTGTCTGGCACATACACCCGATAGTTGTGAGGTGTATCAGTGTACCCCACAAATATTCCAACTTCAGCAGTTGGATCCAGCTTCCTTCTTGCATCCTGCGTCACATGCATGTAGACAGGAGATCCGAAAATCCGCAAATGGGAAATATCAGGCCTCTTGCCAGAATAAGCCTCCTCTGGTGTACTCATGCCAAGAACCTTGTGAGGACAACGGTTCTGCACATACACTGTTGTATTGCATGCCTCATCCCACAAGTGAAGGGGTAGGCCCTGATCATGCAACATCGCCCGTGCAGCACCCACGATCGTTCTGTTCTTCCGCTCAGCCACCCCGTTCTGCTGTGAGTTATGGGGTGCGATGAGCTCTCTCCGAATCCCTTCTGCGCTGCAGAACTCCTTGAATTCAGCCGAGATGAATTCACCACCGTTATCACTCCTTAGAGCAATCACCTTCTTCCCAGACTCCTTCTTGACCAGTGCTTTAAACTCACAGAACTTCGCGAATGTATCGCTCTTCTTCTGCATGAAGAAGATCCAGCACTTTCGAGAGAAATCATCAACAAAGATCACATAATACTTGTGCTTTGCTGTCGAAGCAACTGAGAAAGGACCACACACGTCTGTGTGAACTCTCTCAAGGATGGTCGTGGCGCGACTATCCTTCTCGTGAAAGGTGGCTTTCACATACTTCCCTAAAGTACACCCCTTGCACTGATCTGACTGCGCAAGGGTGCCCTTAGGAAGTCCAGTAGAAATCTGCTGCAGAATCTTCAAAGCTCCATGGTGAAGGTAGCCCAATCTCCTGTGCCACAGTTCGCCCTCATCATCCCGGCTCACCACTTCTCCCGCCTTGCATGCCATAGCTGCGCAGCCATCTACCTGCAACTGATAAAGGTTCTTGGTCCGAACCCCTATCTTCCAGGTCTCACCAGTAGTCTTACTGCGCAGGAAGGCTTTTCCTTTGCTGAAGACCACATCATACCCCTTATCCTCCAACATCACCACAGAGATCAAGTTCTTCTTCAATCCAGGTACATGCATGACATCCCTAAATACAAAGGGTTTACCAGACTCCCTCTGAAAGGATATGGTACTGATACCAGTCGCACTGTATCTACCATCATTGCCCATCTCGATGTGCACACCCAAATCTTTTTCCTCCAGATCTGAGAACAAATCCCGATCTCCCGTCATATGAAATGACGCACCGCTGTCCAAGAACCATACCGATCCCATCACACTTGAAACCAAGCATGCGATCAGTGAAAATTCAAGCTCGAACTGTGAAGCCAAAGCCTCTCCATCTACAGATCTTCCCGCTTGCTTGTTTTTCTTCTTCTTTGGACAATTGGTAGCATAATGTCTGTGATCATGGCAGTGAAAACACTTCACTTTCGCCATATCCTGCTTCTTGCCCTTTGCACCAGAATGAGAGGTTTTCTTACCCTTCCCGTTCTTTGCTTTGGCAACCAAAGCGCAGTTTTCTTCATCAGCTCCCTTTGATGAAGATCCATCTCGAGTAGTCCTCCTTATCTCCTCCTGCATGAGATCCGCCCAAAGGCGCTCCCATCCAGGCAGCTTCTCCCGACCATTGACACTATCTTGATATGAGTGCCAAGCCTTCGGAAGACCAAGGAGAGCCAGGTCGACCATGTCCTCTTCATCGACAGTAACCCCCACACTTCCCATCTCATCTCTGCATTGAGTGAACTTCGTGAGGTATTTGGCGATACTGTCGCCCTTCTCCATCTTGATGTTCCTGAGCTTATCTTTGAGTGCCAGCTTCCTTTGGTCACTCTTACTCTGGAATAGATCCGTCAAAGCTTTCCACATTAAATATGGAGTAACCTTTCCATGCAGGCTGGATACAATATGATCCTTGACGCCCTCCAACAGGATCCTTCGACACTTCGCCATCTTCTTTTTCCATGCATCGACTTCAGCTGCATCAGTGGGCTTTTGGACATCCGTATCTACGAACTCCTTCAGACCATTATCTTCTAATACTGCTTCCATGCGATCCTTCCATGCAACATAATTCGACCTGCCTTCAAGAGCATATTCGAGTCGCAAACCGTTGAAAGACATTTTCAACACTGGCACCAAGAAAACAAAACTGCTGCAAAATTCGAATTCCACCTCAAAGCTCAACCGCTCTAGATCTATGAGAAAAAATTATTTCTAGCACAGAGATTGACTGCAAGGGGCGTTTACTGGATATATCACCTTTCAAAGAAAGGATGGATCCAGAGGCTACCTGGCCCGCATGCAGACTCTGTCTACTGAAATAAGTTTGTAATCACTGTGATGATCAATCTCTGCTTCAATAGCTCCGATACCATGTAGAAATTTGCTGAATAATGATTAATTATCCACCGAGACTATCCTGATCACATACAATTCGAATTTATATGCAGCACATAATCTCTTCCACTCAGATCATCAAACATGCGGAAATAAAATCAAGCGATAACACATCAAATCATCATACACATTAACACAGTATGTATGGGGAAAGCTTATAGCTGAAAACCCGCAGCTATTGTGTATATTATAATGGAGAAATCAAGTAACAAACTCAGTACAATACTCCTCACAAGTACTCAGTACTTTCTCATACAGTTACCCACAATCTAGCTCAGTTTTGAACAGGTTACTGGTTCAAAACTCACCGCCAATTGCCTTGCCTCTATTGCGCAATCCAGACCTGTCTATATAGAGATCCAAGGTTCGAATCTCCTTGGCTTGACAGTGCAATCATCATGGGAAATTCCTCCAAGTGTGGTGCAAATCTCATGCACAACTGATGTCACCATTGATAGCTAACTCCACCCTTTCATCTACCTCTTTCACTGGTCTCCACTGAACTGATCATGCACTGTAGTGAACTGATGTGTTCTTGAGTTGAATAAGGAGTTACTAATTAATGAATTAAATAATATTTAATTCACTCCACTCATAACTAATTGATTAGCTAATTAAACTAATCTCAACTAGTTCAACTAAAATAAACAGAACACAACTCCACTATCTGTCTCATTAACTCCACCAAACTTCTGCCACTGAAGTCCTAACTGAAGTCAACCATGCATGATGCCATCAAACCCTTGGGAATAGCATAATTCCTCTGTCGGATGCATGAGCCACTTCTGTAGCTCGAACTGAAGTGCTCCAAGAGAGTAAACTGAAGTTTATAGTCTAAATATTATTAAGGGTAAATAATATTTGACTTCCCTATTTTTAGGAGAGGCGGTCTAAAAATAGACTTCGACCTCTTCGACCTATAGGTCACAAAAATAGAGTCCCATCTATTTTTACCAACATGACCAATGCTCCAAGAATCTCCTTACAGATAGAACCATGCTCCATATGTCTAAAAATAGACTTTGCGCCAGAATTTGCCTGCGGGCCCACTTAGTGAAGGCGACTTCATTTCACTAAGCTCCATCATCTTGCTGCATTTTTAACACTCCGAATTAGCCTTTGGGACCTCCTCCTCAAGTCCCTTCATCTATAGCTAGTGTCCCTGATCCTCTTTTTCCTCATGGAACGATTCCCCCTAGCCTTAACTATCTAGGATCTATTCCACCTGGCCAGTACTCCTCCGGTCAGATACCATTTCTTGCTCCCCCTTCTGGAGTATTTTTGGTACCTGTTATGGCTACCTTGACCCTTCCCAACATGACCCTGGTGATCCCAGTCTGGTACATTGAGCCCCTAGCTAATACCCCGCCTGGTCAGCTCAAACCTTGCACTGCTTTAACCCCTATCCAACTAGTCACTATGACCACTCCCTTCGCTTATGTGCCTGAGCCACATCAACAGGAATCTACCCCTTTTGCAAAATCCTAGGGTGAGGGGGGAAAAGCTCGCAAAAAGGCACCTAAGGACAAGTCTCCCCAGACAACACCTACTCCTCCTAAGCCTCCAAAGCGTACACCTCTGTGTGGTTTGTGTGATGTTGTTTGTCATGCTACCCACAATAGTCCTGAATTGCCTCGTCTCAAACCCATGGTCAACGAAGCGCTTCCTGAGTCTGATATCCCAGAAGTTCATGTTACTTTATCGGCTTCAGCCAAAAAACTCAAGACTTTGCACACAAATCAACCTTATGCTTTGTGTGATTTCCATGGCCACTATACTCACCTCTATCCCTACCTCGATGCTTTTTGCACCTCCTTGGAAGCGGTTCGCCAATTTGAGGTCAAGTGCAACGAGTCTGCCTCCCCCTTACTTGCCAGTTTTACTTTGGTAGAACCAGAGGACACATCCACTCCCATTGACATACCCCCTCCCGATGTTGAGATGACGGATTCTTTGGCCACTATCCTCTACCTATCATCATCTATGAGATCCATGGTGGAAGACACCTCTAGGGCATCCCCTTCTGTTTCACCTAACCTCCCTTCAGCGATCACCTTGGGCTCAACATCGGTAGATTATTCATCTATTTTTTCTTATTTAAACCTCCATGACGATGCGCATGTGAACCTCACTTCTCATAATGATGATCCAGGTAGCTTCGTCGCGTCATGTGGTCATCCTTCCACCAGTCACCCCATCTTCTATTATGATGATGACATAATGGAAGCATTTACCACCCCTGACTTTATCTATCCAGCTCATAAGAAAAATGGCACCGTCAATGTCTATGGTGACTTTCACGACCTGAGCACAAGTTGTCCCTAAGACATTTCCCCCACACCATCCACTATTCAATGTATGGGGTGTAGAAATTTTATCCATAAAATTCCCCCTAGAAGTGCTTGTTTTATTTTTGCCTTGCGTTCATGTTGCCAACATTGTTCATCATCATCTCATATGTTTTCTTGTGGCATATCTCATATGGATCCCTCATCCATGCCGTATATCGACTATGCCGATGGTGCAAGTCGCTACTCCCAGAATCTAGCCTCAGCAGCATGGGCCATTTTCACCCCCTTGCATTCGCTTGTCCTCTCTAACGGCATATGCATTGGTGTTGCCACCAATAACCATGCCGAATATGATGCAGTGATAGGTTTGTTGGTCGATTCCCTTGTCCGTCGCATCCTTCACCTTCATGTTCATTTAGATTCTTTGTTGCTTATCATGCAATTGAATGGTGTTTATCATGTGCATAATCTTGTCCTTTTTAGAAGATATTTATGAGTGAAGCTCTTAATGCGTGAATTTGAAACCATTACATTCTTTCATGTACCTAGATCCCAGAATCACTATGTAGATAACATTGCAAACAATATTCTATATTGTCATTTATCACACGCGTTTAAAACAATACAATAACCATAAACCATAAAACGACGCATATCCATAATATCTGTCATCCAAATATACAATGTTTTGGAGTCCATTAACCCTGATACATATGACATGCCCATAGCATGTTACAAAAAACCAAAACTGGGGGCACCTCATGCCCCTACATCTAATCTCTATTTGGAGGGTCCCAGGCCAATGGCTCAGCTCTTGAAGCCTGTAGATCAGGCATCCCATTTCCAGTCATCGCTATGCACCGCATGACTCCTCGCCACTCTGAAGGTAGACCAACACATGGATCTATGTACTAGTCGTCAAGGTCCTACCAACTGCGCTCAGAAACATCGATCAACAGCTTCTCACATCTACGGCAGACTTCCTCTAGGAGGCCCACTACATCCTCATTTTTCGTTCCCCTCGATCCACTAGGTTCTGCAGCTCCTAAAACTACAGGTCGTCCCATATACCTAGTCGGTTTCACCAGTGCTATATTTTCATACCAAAAGTAAATGAATCAGTACCATATACAATATTTTGAAACTTTAAAATGCACCATAAAATATAAGAAACTTTTCACTTACCATCTGGTCCCCATGCTCGAGCTAGCAGAAGTGGTAAGTCCGGATCCCCATGATAGTTCATCCCACTATAGGGATAGTCGTCTATGTATAATGGCATCTTATCCCAATGTGCAAAAAACTCGGGTCGTAACACCCGTTTGACTACCCCACCTCCTCCTCTACAGAGCAGTTGCCCATAGTGACGCATCCTGGCTCTCGCAGGCCCCCATCCTGGATCTGTATACAAGGACGAAGTGTAGGGATATTCTCAAAGAAGAGCGAGCAAAGCACTGTGCCATATGCACAGTCATGGTTCACCTGCC
Organism: Pinus albicaulis; assembly: GCA_034641835.2. Classification (NCBI taxonomy): domain Eukaryota; kingdom Viridiplantae; phylum Streptophyta; class Pinopsida; order Pinales; family Pinaceae; genus Pinus; species Pinus albicaulis. Next base: position 39,957 of record JAXQQM020068942.1, on the reverse strand, counting down.
TCTTGCATAGCGACAGTTTTTGTTTCAATGATGACAACATCATTTGGGCCCACCCATAGTAGATCCCACTCAATACACCCTAAACCAACATCACCTTCCCTCCGGTGATGTGGTGGAGCGCCCGCTTTCCCAGGATCCGCAGCACCACTGCATCCATAGCATGATTCTCTAGCCTCTCTAGATCTCCTATCCATATCTTCGTGTCTTTCACATGGACACCCTATCAACAGTGGCGCTCTACAAATTCCATAATGTTCCACCCTCATGGTAACACTAGCGGTGTGTTTCCCACCGTTGCCATCGGCGGGAGACCGATCAGGAAATATATGTCCTGAAATGTCAGCTCAATCCGGTGCCCCTGCACTATAAATATCTCATGATCTGGGTCCCAATAGCCAACTATCCGAGCTAGCAAGGGCTCTCCTACCCTCATCAATGGGTTCTCAACAAATTTGAGGACCCCAAACTTGGCCAATGCAGCATGAACTACATGATCCCCTCGGATCTCAGAATGTAATGCATCCAAGTTTCTCTCTCTCCAGTTGATCCTCAACTCTGCCATACCTGCACGAAACCACCATTTTTGTCATCATACAGAAAGGAAATATTGCATCATAACCATAAAATCCCAGCTCTCAGGCAAAAACAACATTGAAACCCCTTTCTTTGATAGGTCACACTTTTCCGGCCATTTCTTGGGACAGGTCGTAGTTTTCCACCTAGTACCTGCTACCTAGCTCACAGAACAGACCCTAAAAAGTGATACCCGGCCTTGAGGAGGAGAAAAGGTATGTTCCTGGGCTTTGGGTGCCTAATCTGAAACTTTAATCCACTGAATTGAAAGAGTATGGTTAGGCCTCTTACTTATAACTGACGGATCTCGATTCCAACAGTCGGTTTGTCTGCTACGATCGTTGTAAGATTTATGGTATTTTATCCTCTCTACATTCATCGTAGCTACACTTGCAAATGAATCAATTTGGAGGAAAATTACCTTATTAAAATAAAAACCCCAAATATTTCTTTTGCCAATTATGACCAAATCGTAGGTCAGTTTGATGAACCGTCCGCACCATTGGAAAACTCTCACCGAGCACTCAAATGGGTATCCTTTCATTTTTGGTGATTTGATACTTCACTCGAAAGCCTTTTTTCCAAGAAGGGTCACTTCACCGCTTCTCAAAATTGAATTTCTTCACTTGTGAAACTTGTACTTGGGCACCACTTTCCTTCATACTTTTCGATACTCGTGTCAATTTTCATCATGATTAACCATCTTTTACTCATGTTTTTATGGTCCCCACCAAGCCTCTTCTATGTGGCAGCATCATTGAGTCGCCCATGTTTAGAGCATCCGAGTTGAGTCATCATCGCATCCATGGAGTTTGTCCCGAGTTCCTTTTGTCTCCTGTCACAGTATTCCATCCTTCATTGCTTTGTACCTCTCTCATGTTGCACATTTTGACCTTTATTCATACTGTCACCTATCCCCTCCGGAGTCGATTCGGTAGTTTTCAGGTCATTCATGCCCTTTATGCTCTAACAAAGGAAGTCATTAGCCCGCTAGTTAGTAACCCCCATTCCACCAGCACCCCTCGTGTCATTCTATCCATCACTCTACTATTATCCCTCGTGCCTTAGTTGAGAATTCCTTATTGCCTCACCTATGGTGGACCTCCTTCTGTCGACATCAACTTATTCATTCAAAAAGACAAGTCTGGAGGGTGACGTACCTTGGTTCTAGCTTCCACTCTTGTTTAGTGCCTCGAATCATGCAAAGTGACCCTTTGACTTGATTTTTTCTCATTTCCAGCTCCTTATGGCAAGAAGCTTTATAAATTTTAGAGTGAAAATCATATATATATATATATATATATATATATATATATATATATATATATATATAATCTTTTTCAATCTAAAATTTACAAAGCTTCCTGTGATATTTTACTCTATAGAAATATAAACTGTGGATATAACAACATCAACCAATATATTTAAAATATTTCATAGCTTAAATCTAAATTAAAGATTAATATTCTTATATGGGATGTACATAAGCTATTTTAATTTGAGTTTATAATGGTCAAAGATAACATTAATGAGGTTTTTATATTCAATGTTGATATTGGTTAACAATTCATAAGAAAGCTGTATTTGTTTTAAAAATAAATATAAACTTATCATGTGAAAAATATTTCATTTCTTTATTGTATCTATGATTCGTTACCATAATATAAATTAGATTCATAATTTTCAAGGAAACTAGGTTTTAATGGCGTAAATGTAGAATCAAGTTCCTCTATAATAAAAAACAATTTCCCTAAATATTATTTGAACTACTTACAACTAGCTACTAGTCTGATACACCAAGAACACACCAAGGGAAACCCTTACAACAATAATAATTGGAAAAAAAAATCACTTGAAAGAACATTCATTCAACATATTTTTTTTAACTCCTCAAGACTAACTACTTCAGAAAGCCCCTTGAGCTGGTTTTATAATTAATTTGGTGTTCATTACTCTGAATAGGAGATACAACATGGATACCAATAGTCATAGGTGTACCAATTTATACCCAACTTTAGAATCAATTGCCACAAGTGTCTCAGTGTATATACATGGAAAGTTGAGGTCTAGAAGTTGTAAAGGTTGTTGGGTATGTGTTATATTTTTTACACGACTAACCCCACATGTGATTTGTATGTGTTGGGAACAATAGGGAGATCATAAGAGGGGTAGCAAACCCTCTCCTCAAAGAGGTTATAGGGGATGGAGGGCCCAAGAAAATATTTGGCAGAATTTTTTTGCATCCAATTTGTTGTGGTTTTCAACACATTGTTTTCACTTTTGGTGGTTTTGTGGTTTATCTGTATGAGATATTAATCAAAGTGTGCTTGAGGGTTTGTAAATTAAAAGTGTTAAAATTGATTTTTTGTGGCCTTTATATTAATTTTTAAACACATAAAGCATGAAAATAAACTCTCAAATATACAGAAATAGCAGAAAAATACACCATAAAAATAACCACAACACAACAAATGATGGATTTCACCCCTCCCGGGCTACGCCTCCTTGGTCTAGCTTCCAATGGCTTGGCCCTCTTTCATTATACTCGAAATGGTGATTACATACATTTACAGTGCTCAAATGGCTTCAAAATCTGTTCCATCAGCTTCAAAATACCCAAAAATTCTTGTCTAGCCTTTTTCTGATCTAAAATTGGTCAAAATTTGAAGAAGTTACAAGCCTCCTTAGTTTTTCTGTTAACCGCACCACAATTTCCCCAAAATTCAGATCGGTCCTAAAATCTCCCTTATTTCAACTAACTGAGCGACAATTTTATGCAAATTCAGGTGAAATTGTCAGATCATTAAAATGCCAAATAACACCTAAAATCTACATTTTAAAACTATATGTTATGGCGGCAATAAAAAAAAATTAATTAAAAAAACATCGGACGGTTAACCTAATTGTCAGCGGTCAGGGGTGTAGTAGTCACATGGGCCATCATGTTGGTAGTTAGTCTAAAGGTTAAACCTTCCACGCCCCTCGTCACGGCAATGGTCGTATGAAATTTTATATGGGGGGGGGGAGTCGGGGCTAAGCCCTCACCCCTTCCCCCAAACCTTCGCAACTTACAATTCAAATAATACATTTAGCCCTTATGGTAATGACTAATACGTTGGCACATTTGGAATTTGGCATTTTTTGTTGGACGAAGGTCTAGTGTTCGACCCCTGCCTGGTCCGCTCGACCCTTACACAAATTTTTGGTGGCCTCCCGTGCTGCCATGTGGTGGCCTCTGGTTGGGCCATATGGCAGAATGTGGTTGGTCATCATTCCCAACCAATCAGAATCCACCAACAGAAATTGGACAAGTGACACCACTGGATTGTTCCACTATGCCCAGTCAACCATTGACTAGTCAATCATGCCCAGTCAGTTGTACGGACTGCTCACTAGGCAGTTTGCACATTTTTGCCAAAATTTTACCTGTTTGGGAAAACAAATAGGACACGTTTATGGGAGAATATGGTGTCGGTTTTCCATGAAACGAGTTGTGCCAGATTCAAAACGATGAGATCTACGTGGTCGTTCAGGTTCCACACCATTTCGACAACTTCAATTTTTGAGCACGTGATCAATGGTACCCAATTTTTCAACTCATGATTTTTTATTTCTAGTTAAGGAATTAAGGTTGTAATCTAATCCTCCCAAGGGTGGGGTGAAAGAGAGGGGATAGGTGGGGGGTGCATGGCCACTGCACACCAAGGATAACCATTGGAATATGTGGCACAATTCCCCCTCATCTCATTAACAATGATGATTTCAACATGTTTGCTACCATGTTTTCACATTAACATATGTTCTTGAGCATTCAAAAAAGCAAGTGGTGTTTAATTTGATTAGGGTGGATTATCAACTCTAAGGTTAATGGTGATAGTGGAGAATCACATGCACTATGAAGTTATAACAATACCAAGGCTTTGCAATAGTGACTTTTAATTAGTGAGACTGCTGCTCTGAAGTATGAAATAAACTACAAAAAGACTGACCTAATTTGACCTTGTAGCCTCCGCCCTGCGACCATTGTCGCTGGCGGTTCTGACTGTGTTCTCAGTAGGCCCCATGACGACGCCAACTGGTGTCCAGTTGGCCCCCTTCTTCTGTGACCTGGTAGCAGGCTTCCCAAACAAGAATGAAACTTTATTCTTCACTAGAGTAACCTCCGCTTCAACCTTCGCCCTCCCAGACCAGGGCACTGCTTCAGTTGGTAATAAATAGGGAAATGGTAAAGATGCGATGGAAAATCCCTCAAAGGACAACACTTCAAACAGCCAAGAAAAATTGGCTCCTTGCACAATATTCAATGTGGAGGAAGATCTAACAGTGGAAGAAAAGGAAAGGAAACAACAAAGAAGAAAAACACTTGCAGCCCAAAAGCCAATAAGACTTCGGAACTGATCATCCAAGATCTAGATGTGGCCATATATAGTGAATACATGTAAGAACACACAGTAATCTATAAATACATGGGAATTTGGCCAACATAGAAAGCTCTCAATGGATGGATTTAATCCAAATGGAGACCAAAGGGAGAAATCCACCTACAACTAGGCTCTAAGGGATTCTTCACAGTGGTTTTCAATCTTCTGGAAAATAGAGATAGGGTCTTTGAATGAGAACCTTACTTCTTCAACTCCGCTGGTCTCTACATGAGGTTCTCGAAAAGTAACTTCACGCTAGAGAAAGATGACTTCACAAGAGTCCCAGTCTGGTTTTGGCTCTATTCTCTACCCATGGACTACTGGGCTCCCACAGTCCTCAAAGGCAGAAGATACGGACTAGGAGAATATATAAAAATGTCAGAGGGAACAAGAAATGGACATTATGTGTCCTACGCCAGAGTCTATGTATACATAGATGTCTCAGGAGCCCTACCAGAGGCCATCAAGTTAATCTACAGGGATGAAATCTAGATGCAAAGAATTGATTACGAGCACATCCCCTTTAGATGCAGGAAGTGTCACGAACATGGGCACCTCTTCAGGGAATTCCCACAAAAAAAACCCCTTCAAATGATAAACAAGCAAGCAAAAAGAGGGACAAATATGGATATACAAGGGTCGGCAACAAGAACCGACACAATAAGAAAACATACATAAAGAAAGACCAACCTAAGGAAACTAAACACAACAAGTTTGAAGCATTGAATGCATCGTAGGAAGTACAATGCCGAGCAAGCTATATAGAGGAAGAACATGAGGAAAATGAGAAATTCGCAGGAAACAATAGGCAGCAAGGCGAAGAATAGGAACACAATATGAATGAAAATGAACAACCACAGGAAGACAATGAGATGGAATAAGCCCGAGAAACAATAACTTTGGAAGAAAAAGCTATAGAATAGCCACTGGAGGCATCTACCTCTTAACGGTGGCATAGGAATGGTAAAAAATGGAATAGCAGCAATTCCGAAGGACCAAATACAAAGAATCGAAGAATCATACCTCCTATAGGAGATAATGGAGCAAAATTCAGGGCATTCTACCATGGTAAAAGGTGTAGGAAAGGGAATTCTTGCAAACCTAGAGGTAGGACAATACTATCCAAAAGGATTGAACCGAAAAAGGGGATGCAAAACCACAAGTCAGCTTCTACAAAAGTTGGTAACATGTCTCGTCAATGAAGGAAAGGTAAAGGCCCTTACCCTATCCTCCAAAAATTTTCATTGAATTTCACTTCATGGAATATAAGAGGACTTAACGGTCCTAGGAAGAAACGATTCTTCAAAAATAGACTTGCTACAGACAAGATAGACATTCTACTGATCCAAGAAACTAAGACTTACTTGGTCGGGGCTAAGCCCTCACCCCTTCCCCCAAACCTTCGCAACTTACAATTCAAATAATACATTTAGCCCTTATGGTAATGACTAATACGTTGGCACATTTGGAATTTGGCTTTTTTTTGGATGAAGGTCTAGTGTTCGACCCCTGCCTGGTCCGCTTAACCCTCACACAAATTTTTGGTGGCCTCTCGTGCTGCCATGTGGTGGCCTCTGGTTGGGCCATGTGGCAGAATGTGGTTGGTCATCATTCCCAACCAATCAGAATCCACCAACAGAAATTGGAAAAGTGACACCACTGGATTGTTCCACTATGCCCAGTAAACCATTGACCAGTCAATCATGCCCAGTTAGCTGTACGGACTGCTCACTTGGCAGTTTGCACATTTTTTCCAAAATTTTACCTGTTTGGGAAAAAAAACAGGACACGTTTATGGGAGAATATGGTGTCGGTTTTCCATGAAACGAGTTGTGCCAGATTCAAAACGATGAGATCTACGTGGTCATTCAGGTTCCACACCATTCCGACAACTTTAATTTTTGAGCACCTGATCAATGGTACCCAATTTTTCAACTCATGATTTTTTATTTCTAGTTAAGGAATTAAGGTTGTAATCTAATCCTCCCAAGGGTGGGGTGAAAGAGAGGGGATAGGTGGGGGGTGCATGGCCACTGCACACCAAGGATAACCATTAGAATATGTGACACAATTCCCCCTCATCTCATTAACAATGATGATTTCAACATGTTTTCTACCATGTTTTCACATTAACATATGTTCTTGAGCATTCGAAAAAGCAAGCGGTGTTTAATTTCATCAGGGTGGATTATCAACTCTAAGGTTAATGTTGATAGTGGAGAATCACATGCGCTATGAAGTTATAACAATACCAGGGCTTTTCAATAGTGATTTTTAATTAGTGAGATTGCTGCTCTGAAGTATGAAATAGACTACAAAAAGACTGACCTAACTTGACCTTGTAGCCTCCGCCCTGCGACCATTGTCACTGGCAGTTCTGACTGTGTTCTCAGTAGGCCCAATGACCGCGCCAGCTGGTGTCCAGTCGGCCCCCTTCTTCTGTGACCTGGCAGCAGGCTTCCCGAACAATAATGAAACTTTATTCTTCACTATAGTAACCTCCGCTTCAACCTTCACCCTCCCAGACCAAGGCACTGCTTCAGTCGGTAATCAACAGGGAAATGGTAAAGATGCGATGGAAAATACCTCAAAGGACAACACTTCAAACAGCCAATAAAAATCAGCTCCTTGCACAACAATCAATGTGGAGGAAGATCTAACAGTGGAAGAAAAGGAAAGGAAACAACAAAGAAGAAAAACACTTGCAGCCCAAAATCCAATAAGACTTCGGAACTGATCATCCAAGATCTAGATGTGGCCATCTATAGGGAATACATGTAAGAACACACAGTAATCTATAAATACATGGGAATTTGGCCAACATAGAAAGCTCTCAATGGATAGATTTAATCCAAATGGAGACCAAAGGGAGAAATCCACCTACAACTAGGCTCTAAGGGATTCTTCACAGTGGTTTTCAATCTTCTGGAAAATAGAGACAGGGTCTTTGAATGAGAACCTTACTTCTTCAACTCCGCTGGTCTCTACATGAGGTTCTCGAAAGATAACTTCACGCCAGAATAAGAGGACTTCACAAGAGGCCCAGTCTAGTTTCGGCTCTATTCTCTGCTCATGGAATACTGGGCTCCCATAGTCCTCAAAGGCATAAGATACAGACTAGGAGAATATATAAAATTGTCAGAGGGAACAAGAAATGGACATTATGTGTCCTACGCAAGATTCTATGTATACATAGATGTCTCAGTAGCCCGACCGGAGGCAATCAAGTTAATCTACATGGATGAAATCTGGTTGCAAAGAATTGATTACGAGAACATCCCCTTTAGATGCAGGAAGTGTCACAAACATGGGCACCTCTTCAGGGAATTCCCACAAAAAAAAACCCCTTCAAATGATAAACAAGCAAGCAAAAAGAGGGACAAATAGGGATATACAAGGGTCGGCAACAAGAACCAACACAATAAGAAAACATACATAAAGAAAGACCAACATAAGGAAACTAAACACAACAAGTTTGAAGCATTGAATGCATCATAGGAAGTACAATGCCGAGCAAGTTATACAGAGGAAGAACACGAGGAAAATGAGAAATTCACAAGAAACAATAGGCAGGAAGGCGAAGAATAGGAACACAATATGAATGAAAATTAACAACCATAGAAAGACACTAAGATGGAATAAGCCCAGGAAACAACAACTTCAGAAGAAAACACTATAGAATAGCCATTGGAGGCATTTACCTCTTAACGGTGGCATAGGAATGGTAAAAAATGGAATAGCAGCAATTCTGAAGGACCAAATACAAAGAATCGAAGAAGCATACCTCCTATAGGAGATAATGAAGCAAAATTTAGGGCATTCTACCATGGTAAAAGGTGTAGGAAAGGGAATTCTTGCAAACCTAGAGGCAGGACAATTCTATCCAAAAGGATTGAACCGAAAAAGGGGATGCAAAACCACAAGTCAGCTTCTACAAGAGTTGGTAACATGTCTCATCAATGAAGGAAAGGTAAGGCCCTTACCCTATCCTCCAAAAGTTTTCAATGAATTTCACTTCATGGAATATAAGAGGACTTAACGGTCCTGGGAAGAAACGATTCTTGAAAAATAGACTCGCTACAGACAAGATAGACATCCTGCTGATCCAAGAAACTAAGACTTACTTGGATAGACTCACTACGATCCAAAAAAAAATGCGTCAAAAGTTATAGTCATACGGAAATTTCTGCCACTGGAATAGTAGGGGGGATTATGACTCTTTGGAAGACCTCAATATTCGAGCTCACAACATCGGTAGCCACTAAACACACTTTGAGGACAGTTCTGAAAATAAAAAGCACTAATGACAGCATATGTGTGACCAACATATATGCACCCCACAAAGAAGCAGATAGAATCAACATGATGCACAACGTCAACTAGTTCCTTAACTCTTTCCACCACCCCTATAAAATTATAGCATGGGACTTCAATATGGTGGTCAACTTGGGGGAAAATAAAGGTGGCATTCAGAAACTGGAAAAATACTCTGAGGAATTTGAAGCCACCATTGATGATTTCTACCTAATAGACATCCCCACGAAAAAAGGCACCTTCACTTGGAACAATAGGCACAGAGGAGAAAGATAGATCGCCTCCAGATTGGACCGATTCCTCCTTTTAGAGGAAATATATCTCACCTCCTCGGAAACAGAGGCCAAGATCCTCCCACAAGTTGGCTCGGACCACTGGCCAATATCTCTGAGTATCCACATCTCTACTGGACCAAAAAATAAACCATTTTGTTTTGAATCATTCTGGCTTGACCATTCAGAATTCATGGATAGAATTGGGGAATGGTGGGAAACCGCGCAACCCCATCACGGAAACAAAATGTTTAAATTCCAATAAAAACTGAAATTCATCAAAGAAAAGATCAGGAAATGGAACAAAAAAAAGTTTGGAAACATCACCTCAGAAAAAATATTGTTGGAATTGAAATGGGAAGCTCTCCAAAAAAAAATAATAAGAAAGGGTATTAATGAACATAGGAAGCAGGAGGAACTCCAACTCCAGAACAGCTAGGAGGAAAGGGTAGCTCAAGTGGAAAAATTGTGGCAACAAAAATCCCACATCAACTAGCTAAAATGCGAGGAACATAATTCTGCATTCTTTCACTGTACAATGATACAATACAGAAGACATAATAGGATTTTGGGCTTAAATACCAACAACGGTAAAATCATCCATACCCACGAGGAGATTAAGGAGGAACTCAACCATTACTTCGGTAAACTCCTCACAGAAACTTGCGGAGATAGATCAACAAGTATAAAGGAAATAACCAAGAACATATTGACCATCCTCATGAAGGATCATAACCAAATGGTCTTGAGGAAAGTCTCAATGCAATAGGTCAAGGAAGTGGTTATGTCTATGCCCAATGGAAAGGCATCAGGCCTAGATGGCTTTACCACAGAAATTTTCAAAGCTTGTTGGAATTTTATAAAATAATAGGTCCACGACCTAGTGGAGGAATATCACATACAAAAAGCGGTCTTAAAAGCTTTGAATGCCACCTTCTTCACTCTGATTCCAAAATCTGAGGGATTTGATTCCCCTGACAAATTCAGGCCAATAGCTCTTTGTAATTTCATCTACAAGATTATATCAAAATTCCACGAAAAAAAGATAAAAACAATTCTACCTCTCCTCATCTCTCAGCATCAATCCGAATATGTGGAAGGAAGACAAATTCTAGATAGCATCATTCTCTTGCAGGAAATCATTCACTCCCCCAAGGCACAAAAGAAACTAGGCATGCTGATGCAGCTAGACATGTCCAAAGCTTTTGACAAAATCTTATGTGAATATATGAGAGGGGTCCTGGAGGCTTTCGGATTCCACAAAGACTACATCAAGTGGATCATAGCTATGGTCTCAGGTGTTTTATTTTTTATCCTCCTAAATGGCGCCCCATCCCAAAATTTTAGCCCTACTCGGGGCATCAAGCAAGGTGATCCCATCTCTTCCTTCTCCTTTATTATCATGGTTGAGGGGTTTAGCCGATCCATCTCAGCTGCCTCCTCCCAAGGAGACATTACTAGCATCAAGCTACACAACTCCATTCCCCCCTCTACCCACTAGCAACTTTTATATGATACCCTACTTATGGGTATTCCCACTGTCAAAGAATCCTACTCCTTCAAATCCATTATGGCCGAGTTATTCGATGCCTCAGGAACCTCCATTAATGTGGAGAATTCAAAGTTGTTTTTCCTAAATACCCCCTGCCTATCCAAAGAAACCCAGTGAGAATCTTAGACTTAAAAATCTGCAAGTTCCCTTCTAAGTACCTAGTTGCCCCACTCACCGACAAGCTTCTTGTTAAATCTGTCTAGGAAAAACTCTGAGCTAAATTAGAAAACATACTTGCCAACTGGACATTCCATACTCTCAACTTGGTTGGTCACCTGGTGTTGGTTCAGTCAGTTTTGCAAGCCATCCCTCCCTATCTGTACTTGGCCCTGGCGGCCACTAAATCCATATCCATGCATATTAGAAACATCCAACGTAAATTCCTTTGGAAAGGAAGTGAGAAAAATGGGAAATGGATGGTGGTTACTTGGGAAAAAGTTTGCAAACCCAAAAAAGAGGGGGTCTTGGCCTAAGAGACCCGAATATTTTAGGAAAAGATTTGGGGGCCAAAACCTGGTGGAGATGGATAACCAACCCACACTCCCCTTCGAGAAGCTTATGGAAAGATAAATATGCCCTTTCCCATCACCGTGACCTTCTCATCAGACCAAATGGCTCTATTAATAAAGCCTTTGTTGTCTACAACCAAGCCTGGGAAAACAGAGAAATCATCCAAAACTATTTCTTTTGGGAAATTGGAAACAGAGACAAGCTTTGTTATGGGATGACGACTGGAAACAGTGCCTGAAGCTGAACCAAGAGAAATTCAACCAGATAATGACAAATATGGAAAACAAGGGCAAGAAGAAGATAAATAATTACTGGAAAACAAATAACGAAGCAATGGGCTGGAGGGAATGGCTTGATGATGAATACTGGAGTTATCGGATCTTCCACATTGCTTGGAAGACACTATTAGATGAATTAAAGAAAATAAAGATAAAAGAAGACATAAATTAGGACAAGTCAAGATGGGGAAAAAAATCAGTGGGACACTTCAACATCAAGGAGGCTTATGGATATGCGACATCACCCAACCTAGGCCCACTTGAGAAAAAATGACAAACTCTCTGGGATAGAAAGCATTAACCAAAAATAACTATATCCCTCTCATTATTCATGCACAAGAAGATATTGACTTGGGAAAATTTTAAAAAGAAAGGTGTCATCGAACCCTCCATGTGCACTCTCTGTGAAGATAATGAGGAGACTACCAACCAGATGCTAAATGAGTGTCCCTATGCCACAACATTTGGAATTGGGTTTACTTGGTCTTTAAGGCCTCTGACAGGGACCCCTCCTCCATCCTCAATGTTAGCTCCCTATATTACTAATGTAGTCCCTTATTATGTTATTGTAGCCCCACTTATTGTTATTGTTGTACCCCCTGTAACCCCAATATTGTTATTATTGTGCCCTTACATTGTTATTGTTAGGTCGGCTAGGATTATATTATGGGCCCATGGACTCCTATATATAGAAGGAGGTTTTGGTCATTTGTATCATCGAAGAATTGTTCATTTATGTAATGTATTGGAGGTTGCCCCCTCAAAGTTGTTTATTTTCTATGGTGTTGATCTCTCTTTTATTCTATTTTTAGAGTTCGTCTCACAACATTTGGTATCAGAGCTTTGGATTCTAGGGTTTTGCTGCTCCAAATAGGTCATCGTAGAATTTTCACTATAAATTTTTTTCTACAAAGGCTCAGAAGCTTTAAGTTTTAGAGTGTGAGGCCGAAATCCTGAGGAACGTGTCGTAGAATTTTAGATCTTGGTTCATAATAGTTTCAGAGATATGATCTATGGAATTTAGGGTTTTTTTCAGAGTCCTGAATTTAACCTAAATGGGTTATTGTGGAATTTTCGCTATAAAGTTTTTTCTACAAGGGTTCAGAAGCTGAAATTTTCACAGAGCAAAGCTAAAATATTGAGTAACATTGTCGCAAAATTTCAGTGCTTGGTTCGTAACATTTTCAGAGATATGGTTTGTGGAAGTTAGGGATTTTTCAGGCTTCCAAATTTCATCTCAAAGAAGTGATCGTGGTAAAATCTTCTTAACTCTCTCTCTGAGCATCGGATTGGAATTATGTAAAAAGTGGCTAGAAGTATACGGATTTTATTTTCCTACCTATCGATTTCAGAGCCGAAGGAGCAAGCAATGACATGTGGAAAGTCGTACAATTTCGCTCTACTGAACCAGTCCATAATTAGGTCATCGTAGGAGATTGGGCATAACTTTGTCTTGAAGAATCCAAATCCAGTCAAACCTATGGCATTGGAAAAAAGATTTAGAGGGATACTACATGACCTAATTTTAGATATTGAAGGTCTGTAATCACAGAGATAATTCATTTTTCATATCGAGCTCCTTAAAAGCAAGAAAAAGGTGTGTATTTGTTTTCGAGTTGCATAAGTATTGTTTGAAAAAGAAGTTTGAAGTGATTCCAAGGGCATATTCAAGCATTTTTATTAGTATTGGGTTATGTAATGGCTCCCAAAAATAATTCCATATTCATTAAGCCCTCGGAAATCTATACTATGATGCATGAAGAGGAATAATTGCAGTATGAGATATCAAAATTACAATACCAAGTGCAACAAATTTCGATCTTACAAAGAGCAATCAGAGAAGACATAGATGGCTTAGAAGAAAAAATGAAGGCTAAGTTGGAAAATTTGAAGGATAAAATGAAAGATAATATGGATAATGAAGTATTGAAATATCACATCGGGCATCAACAACAAGTTCCCCAACTCTCAAAGGATGACCTAAATTTGGTGTTGAATCAAATGAAACAACAGGAAGATCAACATCACAATGAAAGAAATTCTAAAGCAGTCACAGAAACAAGAACTCGAAAAGTAAAAAATCTATCAATTTCAAAGTATCTCAGCAAGTGGAAGAATGTTCCCATTGAGGATTCCACATGGGAGGATGATAATTTTATACAGAAGCATCAAGAAATAATCAAGCGCTGAGGACAACACTTGTTTGAAGGAGAGGGGCATGTTAGGTCCCTATATTACTAATGTAGTCCCTTATTATGTTATTGTAGCCCCCCTTATTGTTATTGTTGTACCCCCTGTAGCCCCAATATCGTTATTATTGTGCCCTTACATCGTTATTGTTAGGTCGGCTAGGATAATATTGTGGGCCTATGGACTCCTATATATAGAAGGAGGTTTTGGTCATTTGTATCATCGAAGAATTGTTCATTTATGTAATGTATTGGAGGTTTCCCCCTCGAAGTGGTTGATTTTATAAGGCATTGATCTCTCTTTTATTCTATTTTTGGAGCTGGTCTCACAACACTCAACACCATAGAGCGTTAGATATCTTCCTTCTCCAATCAACCTCTAATTAATAGAGCTTGGAATATCATCTCGGGGATCATCAGCTAGTCTCTCTGGAAGGAAAGTAACACTAGAACCTTTAGGGATATGAATAAGTAGAAATAAAGGGTTTTCTCCCTCATCAAATAGACTATTAGAGAAATGGTGGCCTATTCAAGGCTGGAGGCTCCCCCTAACCTCTGACGTGAGAAGATCTCATAGTTCTGTAAATATCCATTTCCCTCATACCCCAGGAGACATGAAATCATCACTGCAGGGTACCGCGCAATCCTAGGTTCCACCGGAGATAGGAATTTTAAGTTAAATTACGACGGGGTGGAGAAATTTAACACATGGAAGGCTAGCTTCGGAGGGATCTTTAGAAACTCGTTGGAAACATTATCTGGATTTATGGTGGTAACCTAGGAACTACCACTAACAACACTGCGGAACTGCATGCTCTAGAGCATGGTCTTGCCATTGCAAGAACCCAAAAAATAGCACCTCTGATCATAGAGGGTGACTCGAATCTAGAAACTATCACAAGAAAGAAATTGTAGAAGTTGTTACACCAATTTTTGGTCATCTAACCTGTTACTATTATATGGACTAAAGTACACCATGTAAGATCAATTTTACCATAGTAAAATTGCTTTCACTATGAGAAATAATTTAAGAACCCATAGTTTATTAAATTATTTCTGGTCTAAATAGGAAATCCTATGAGGAATAATTAAATAAATCCTTATTTGTTTGATTTTTGTCTAGGGATAATTAACTAAACCATTGTTTAATTAATATTACTGGTCATATTTAACCCAAAACATGAGATTTAATTAGATAAATTATTATTTATCTTATTATTTTATAGTAATAATTATTTAAATCATTGCTTGATGTTATTTTTAGCCTGTTTACCCTAAAAAAGTAAAAATTCTAACTTGTGTGTGTCTTTGGGCCATTTGCATAGGTAACAGGTATCAACCGCGACAGAGATGGCAACTTTTTCTGAAACCTACCGCTGAGACAGCTGGAAGAGCGGGTCGCACTTTTCATCCCAAAACCTACAACCTCAGCTCTCAGGTAGTGGAAAAATGCCCAAAAACTGTGACCTCAGCAAAAAACAGGTCAGTACCTACGACCTCAAATTTTTTTTTGAGATTTTTCTGTTATTTTTTAGAGTTTGTCTGGGGCACTATTCAGGGTTCTCTGACCTCTGTATTTACCCATCCTGGACCTATACTTGCTTATTTTTACTCTTTGAAGTAGGAACCAAGCCCCTTAGGGCTTCAGTACACTTCCACCTTTTTAGGAGGAGTTTAACTGAAGCAAATCTTCTGAGATTTTAGTGTTTTTCAGCCATTTTTTCAAATTTGAGCTGGTATTTTTAGATCCATTTCATATCAGTTATTTTTCCATCCAAAACACCTCTTTTCAGTTTTTTTTGGTCCTTCCTTTAGGGTCCCCTACGTTTCCCTTTAGCTTGTAGCCTTTCACCACCTATTTTTCATCATTTTTCCCTCTGGTTTCTTGTTGTTTTATGCACCTCTTTTCAGCAGATTCGGCCTTTAGATCCTTGTCCCTCTTTACCTTAGATCTATTGGCCATATTGTGTGTTTTGAGTAGATTTGGCCCACCCTTATACTAGTCATTCAGAAGCCCTCCTTTTTGGGTTTAAATTTATGCATCTTTAGCTGTTTATTTTACTGTCTCTTTCAGTTTTATTTACAGTTATACAACATAGTTTTTATTTTCTCTATACACACGTCTGGGCTTAATTAAAATTAACACACTTATCACACACACGCACACCTAAAGCAAAGAACGCTTGGTTTACACTGCCAAGCCAAGACTAAAACATTGTAATTAATTAATTAATTCGCACCTCTGTGCCCTTGTTTAACTCTCTTCCTTATTGGGTTTCGTGTATATTTTCCATCATTGCGCCCCCAAGGAATTTATCCCAGAGACCCCAAGTCCTTCATCCTCATTTTTCATTAGGAAGACATACTCCACTGCGTAGGGTCTGAGTTAGTCATCCGCTGAGTCCCAATTCTGACTCTTATTTTGGTTCATCGGGTTCTCCTTCTATTTCTATCTTCAGTTCTCCTTCACCTTTCACCTTCATCATGTCTGGTGCAAGAGCTACTGCTAGCAGTGGCCCCAACTCTAATGCTGGTGGTGGCCCCGACTCTAATACTAGTGGTGGCCCCAACTCTAATGTTGGAGCCGCTACTAGTGGAACCACAACAGGAATGGTCCCGGCTACTCCCTTGCTTCCTTATATGGCAGGCATAAGCCTTACTGAGTTCAGCCAGTTGATTAACGACCTTGTACACTAGGATCCAGGTTGGCCTGCTATGCCAACCAAGCTTCCTTCAGACATCCCTAAGTTTGAAGGAAATTTTGGAGAGAATCCTACCAACCATGTTTGTTCTTTCCACATGTGGTGTTTGTCCAACTCTATCACTAATGACTCTATCCGTCTTCGATTATTCAAGCATACGCTTACTGGAGAAGCTTCCAAGTGGTATGTCGACTAGGCCACTACGTCTCATGCTACTTTTTTGACTCTTGCAAAGGTGTTTCTATCCTACTTCCATCTTCCCCTTCTCTGTGACACGGGTACCGAACTTTTTACCGCTTTCCGTCAAACTTCTACCACCCACCTATCTGACCATGTTCAAGAATGGTGCAGAAGGAAGATCTTATGTCAAGCTCCATTTTTCGAAGACCGTATCTACATGGACTAGTTTCTCAGATCCTTTTCTCCCTCTATTGGTAAATATGTCGCATATCACTTTCCTCAGATTGATGAAGAAGCCCTCCAAGTTGCGTTGAAATATGACTTGATCTACGTGCAATCTGGTTATATTTATACCGTCTTACCTGATCTCCCTACAATAGGTGGTGCCAACACACCGGGGGCATCGCATGCCGCCGATAGTATCATTGGATCCCTTTCACATCCATACACTCATCCTCCTATGGGTTATGGTTTCCCTCAGGGAGGGGCCAGTTCCTCTAGCACTTTTCCCCCTCCCAACAGCATGTATCTAGGACACAACATGCCTCACGCCTTTACCCAACCACATCCTCTGATGCTAGGGCCTTCTATTGCCCAACTTATTTACCCCAATGTTTCTCAACCTCCTTACTATATGTATCCACAAGCAGGTGCTCTAGCTCCTCCAACATAGGCACCTCAGCCTCCCATGCCTACTCAAGATCCACAGCAGCAGCCACCCCCCCGCCCAAGGGTCAGGTTTATGCGCAGAGTGTGACTAATCCTCCTGCTTCCAAAAATAAGTGGAAAGGAAACCATAACCAACCCTCTCAATGTAATCAAGTAAAGAATCCCCAAGGGAATACATCTAACACTGCAACTCAGCAACAGGGTGATCATCCCAATCATAAGAGGCCTCTTCATATGAATAAGCCTTATTCTTGTTGCGGCATCCATGGTCACTATACCCATGATTATCCCCTTTTACCTTAGATGTGTCAACTGTGGGAAGCTCAAGCAGCATCTCGAGGACAGCAAGCCTCTGCTTCAGTTCCTCCTAATGTTGCACCGACTACCCTAGTTGTGTTTACCAATCCTTTCCCACAGCAAGGATATGTGGTTGTCCAACCCCCTGAATACCATGCGGCCACTCAAACTCCTCTATCTCTTACCTCTGATTACCAGATCCTATGATGCAATCTCACCGAGCCAATACCGCCAATCTCAACCTTCCGACTCGGTCACGTTAGTACACCAAGCCTCCCGCTACGTTTGCAACCGAGCCCCAGTCCTTAGGTCCCAAAGAGCCAATTTTTACACCCAATGGTCCTTTATAGATCCCTCAACCTAAGGCAGAGGTACATACCAAGATCCACAAAGGACCATTACGCCGAAACGCTACTTTCGGTAAATTCGCCCACACCTATAGTATAGTAAATGACTTGCGCAATCCCCTGCCGCCATGTCAATGCTGGAAGTCCTCTATTTGTTCCCTTCACAACATAAATATTTATTAATTTCCATGGGCACTATGGATCATTAGATGATCGTTTGATTTTCTTTGATTTTTTCAAGTCAGAGTATCCACCCCTACCTGCATCTGTCGCCTTCCAAATACCTATTAAGATCAAAAATGCGAACGTCTCCCGATGTATCATTAACGAGGGGAAATCCACCTATGTGATGTCCACTTCTATTTTGAAAAATATTGGATTGCTCGAGTTAGCCCCTTCCATATCACCCTCCGTGCATGGGATGGCCACTCTTCCTAGCCCCTTGGCATGTTCCACAATTGTCCTATTACTCTTACAGGCAAAATTGTTTATGTTCACATTGAAGTCATTGATGCCCCCTTAGACTACAACATTCTATTGGGTCATAGCTACACTTATGTGATGTTTGTCATCCCATCTTTTGTTCACTATAAGATGTGATTTCCTCACAACAGAAATATCATCACTATCTATCAACTGACATATTACGAACCTAAGTCTCAGACCTCTCCAGAGTCCTTTATTTATTCAGTGGCCAATAAACAAATAGTTTAACCTTTGACCAGTGTCTCACCCAAAGTCTATAAATATTCCTATTTGCTTGGTTCATTCCCTGGTCTCTCCCCTCTTATCCCTGACTCTAGCTCATCGAATGTTTTCATGATGCAATCGTCTCGGTCTGACCTCAAACGATCTGGTTCAACTAGTCAACAGCCTATCCCTTTGCATCCTACTCCTAGTACTTTGACTCAACCTTCGGGACCTCCTCCTCAAGGCCCTTCATCTGTAGCTAGTGTCCCTGATCCTATTTTTCCTCATGGAACAATTCCCCCTAGCCTTAACCATCTAGGATCTATTCCACCTGTCCATTACTCCTCCAGTCAGATACCATTTCTTGCTCCCCCTTCTGGAGTATTTTCGGTACTTTTTATGGCTACCTTGACCCTTCCCAACATGACCCTAGGGATCCTATTCTAGTACAATGATCCCCCAGCTAATACCTTGCCTGGTCTGTTCAAATGTTACACTGCTTTGACCCCTGTCCAACTGGTCACTATGACCCCTCCCTTCACTTTTGTGCCTGAGCCACCTCAATAGGAATCTACCCCTTTTGCAAAATCCTAGGATGAGGGGGGGAAGCCCGCAAAAAGGCACTTGAGGACAACTCTGCCTAGACAGCACCTACTCCTCCTAAGCCTCCAAAGCGTACACCTCTGTGTGGTTTGTGTGATGTTGTTTGCCATGCTACCCACAATAGTCCTGAATTGCCTCGTATCAAACCCATGGTCAACGAAGCGTTTCCAGAGTCTAATATCCCAGAAGTTCATGTTACTTTATCAGCTTCAGCCAAAAAACTCAAGACTTAGCACACAAATCAACCTTGTGCTTTGTGTGATTTCCATGGCCACTATACTCACCTTTGTCCCCGCCTCGATGATTTTTTCACCTCCTTGGAAGTGGTTCACCAATTCGAGGTCAAGCACAACGAGTCTTCCTTCCCCTTACTTTCCAATTTTAATTTGGTAGAACCAGAGGACACATCCACTCCCATGGACATACCCCCTCGCGATGTCAAGACGATGGAGTTTTCAGCCACTATCCTCTACCTATCATCATGTATGAGATCCACGGTGGAAGACCCCTCTAGGGCATCCCCTTCTGTTTCGCCTAACCTCCCTTCAACAATCACCTTGGACTCAACATCGATAGATTATTCATCTACTTTTTCTTATGTAACCCTCCATGATGATGCGCATGTGAACCTCACTTCTCATAATGATGATCCAGGTAGCTTCACTGCGTCATGTGATCATCCTCCCACTAGTCACCCCATCTTATATTATGATGATGACATTATGGAAGCATTTACCACCCCTGAATTTATCTATCCAGCTCATAACAAAAATGGCACCATCAGTGTCTATGGTGAATTTCACGACCTGAGCACAGGTTTTCCCTAAGACATTTCCCCCACACTATGCACTATTCAGTGTACGGGGTGTAGAAATTCTATCCATAAAATTCCCCCTAGCAGTGCTTGTTTTATTTTTGCCTTGCGTTCAGGTTGCCAACAGTTTTCATCATCATCTCATATTTTTCTTGTGGCATCTTTCATATGGATCCCTCATCCACGCCATATATCGGTTATGCCGATGGTGCAAGTCGCTACTCCCGGAATCTAGCCTCAGTAGCATGGGCCATTTTCACCCCCTTGCATTCACTTGTCCTCTCTAACGGCGTATGCATTGGTGTTGCCACCAATAACCACAGCGAATATGATGCAGTGATAGGTTTTTTAGTCGATTCCCTTGACCGTCACATCCTTCACCTTCATGTTCGTTTAGATTCTGTGTTGCTTTTCATGCAATTGAATGGTGTTTATCATGTGCGTAATCTTGTCCTTTTTAGAAGATATTTATGAGTGAAGCTCTTAATGCGTGAATTTGAAACCATTACATTCTGTCATGTACCTAGATCCCAGAATCACTATGTATATAACATTGCAAAAAATATTCTAGATTGGCATTTATCACATGCGTTTAAAACAATACAATAACCATCAACCATAAAACGACGCATATCCATAATATGTGTCATCCAAATATACAATGTTTTGGAGTCCATTAACTCTGATACATATGACATGCCCATAGCATGTTACAAAAAACCAAAACTGGGGGCACCTCATGCCCCTACATATAATCACTATCTGGAGGGTCCTGGGCCAATGGCTCTACTCCTGAAGCCCGTAGATCAGGCATCCCATGTCTAGCCATCGTTATGCACTGCATGACTCCTTGCCACTCTGAGGATAGACCAACACATGGATCTATGTAATAGTCGTCAAGGTCCTACCAACCGTGCTCAAAAACACCGATCAACAACTTCTCACATCTACAACGAAATTCCTCTAGGAGGCCCACTACATCCTCATTTTGCGTTCCCCTCGATCCACTAGGTTCTGCAGCTCCTGAAACTGCAGGTCATCCCATATACCTAGTTGGTTTCACCAATGCTATATTTTCATACCAAAAGTAAATGAATCAGTACGATATACAATATTCTGAAACTTTAAAATGCACCATAAAATATAAGAAACTTTTCACTTACCGTATGGTTCCCATGCTCGACCTAGCAGAAGTGGTAAGTCCGGATCCCCATGATAGTTCATCCCACTATAGGGATAGTCCTCTATGTATAATGGAATCTTATCCCAATGCACAAAAAACTTGGGTCGGAACACCCGTCTGACTACCCCACCTCCTCCTCTACACAGAAGTTACCCCTAGCAATGCATCCTGGGCTCTCGCAGGCCCCCATCCTGGATATGTATACGAGGACGAATTGTAGGGATATTCTCAAAGAAGAGCGAGCAAAGCACTGTGCCATATGCACAGTCATGGTTCACCTGCCTCTTGCATAGTGACAGTTGTCATTTCAATGACGACAACATCATTTGGGCCCACCCATAGTAGATCCCACTCAATACACCCTCAACCAACATCATCTGCCCTCCGGTGATGTGGTGGAGCACCTGCTTTCCCAGGATCTGCAGCACCACTGCGTCCACAACACGAGTCTCTAGCCTCTCGAGATCTCCTATCAGTATATACATGCCTTTCACATGGACACCCCGTCAACAGTGGCACTCTACAAATTCCATAATGTTCCACCCTCACAGTAACGCTGGTTGTGTGTTTCCCACCATCGCCATCGGCGGGAGACCGGTCAGGAAATATATGTCCTGAACTGTCAGCTCAATATGGTGCCCCTGCACTATAAATATCTCATGATCCGGGTCCCAATAGCTGACTATCCGGGCTAGCAAGGACTCTCCTGCCCTCATCAATGGGTTCTCAACAAATTTGAGGACCCCAAACCTACCAATGTGGCACGAACTACATGATCCCCTCGGATCTCAGAACGTAATGCATCTAGGTCTCTCTCTCTCCAGTTGATCCTCAACTCTGCGATACCTACACGAAACCACCATTTTTTTCAGCATACAGAAAGGAAATATTGCATCATAACCATAAAATCCTAGCTCTCAGCCAAAAACAACATTGAAACCCCTTTCTTTGACATGTCACACTTTTCCGGCCATTTCCTGGGACAAGTTACAGTTTTCTGCCCAGTACCTGCTACCCAACTCATAGAACAAACCCTAAAAAGTACGACCTGGCCTTAAGGAGGAGCAGATGTACGTTCCTGGGCTCTAGATGCCTAATCTGAAACTTTAATCCACTGAATTGAAAGATTATGGTTAGGCCTCTTACTTGCAACTAACGGATCTCGATTCCAATAGTCAGTTTGTCTGCTACAATCACCACAAGATTTAGGGCCTTTTCTCCTCTCTACATTCACCATAGCTACTTGCAAATGAATCAAATTGGAGGAAAATTACCTTATTAAATTAAAAACCCCAAATTTTTCTTTCGCCAATTATAACCAAATCGTAGCTCGGTTTGATGAATCGTCAGCACTGTTGGAAAGCTCTCACTGAGCACTCAAATGGGTATCCTTTTGTTTTTGGTGATTTGATACTTCACCCGGAAGCCTTTTTTCCAAGAAGGGTCACTTCGCCGCTTCTCAAAATCAAATTTCTTCACTTGTGACACTTGTACTTGGGGCACCACTTTCCCTTCATATTTTTCGATGCTCATTTCAATTTTCATCATGATTAACCATCTTTTACTCATGTTTTTATGGTCCCCACCAAGCCTATTCTATGTGGCAGCATCATCGACTCACCCATGTTTAGAGCTTCCGAGTTGAGTCATCATCGCATCCATGGAGTCTGTCCTGAGTTCCTTTTGTCTCCTGTCACAGTCTTCCATCCTTCGTTGCTTTGTACCTCTCTCATGTCGCACATTTTGACCTTTATTCATACTATCCCCTATCCCCTCCGGAGTTGATTCAGTAGTTGTCAGGTCATTCATGCCCTTTATGCTCTGACAAGAGAAGTCATCAGCCCGATAGTTAGTAACCCCCATTCCACCATCATCCCTCATGTCAGTCTATCCATCGCTCTACTATCCCTCGTGCCTTAGTTGAGGATTCCTTATTGCCTCACCTATGGTGGACCTCCTTCTGTCGACATCAGCTTATTCATTCCAAAAGATAGGTCTGGAGGGCGGTGTACCTTGGTTCCAGATTCCACTCTTGTTCAGTGCCTCAAATCAGGCAAAGCAACCCTTTATTTCCCTTTGACTTGATTTTTTCTCAGTTCTAGCTCCTTATGGCATGATCGAGATCCGTATACTTGATGGTTTAGTGATGTAGCAGATTGTACCAGTGATTCCTGGGTGTGTGTGAGATGCTTCAGAACTCATGAGGGGGTGGCCCTTCAGGTAGCCCCCCACATACCCAGATAACCTCTTTACTACAGCCTTGGATGCAACTCTACATATTTGATGGTTTCGGCCTTAGCTGCTTGCAGCGCCTTTTTAGTTTGCATGTATCATTTAGATTTTCAGAGCCCTTTCCTATTTTACAGGGCCTCTTTGGTTGTTATTATATCTCATGTACTCAGATATTATTGTATAATTCCTGGTTTTTTTCCTAGGCATATTATGTATGTGATCCAGGTGGATATTTATGGCCACCCACCTATTCCATTTGGACCCACACCATCAATTCTTGCAGCTTTTCACTTTCAGCACAACTTACTATTTTTAGCAGGTTTTTGGGTCCCGCACTCCCAGAGCCATTCTGGGACCTTAATGATCCAAGTGGATATTGGTGGCCGCCCACCTATTCCATTTAAAATTCCACCATCAGATATTTCATTTTTTCAGTTTCAGCATAACTTACTATTTTTAGCAGTTTTTCGAGTCCTGAACTTCCAGAGCCGTTTTGAGGCCCTAAACGAAGTTTTTTGGGCATCGCACCTTTAGTGACCATGGTTCCATTCTAAAATTTATATTTTCAATCTATAGTTGTAGACTTCAAATAGATATTTCTAACGATGTATCATGTGCGTCAAATGAAGATAGTATGCCAAAGTTATGACCCCAGGAAGTTGAAACACCAATCTACCCAAACGGGGCCCATAGTTTTGGCGCTTCATCTCCTAGGGTTAGGTTTTTGGACGTTTATAGTTTTCCATTGTTTCTCAATAATAAATAGGCCCTCGAGTCTCATTGTAAAATAGTTCAGAGGCATGTAGCTGCCACATCTCTTCTCAGAGATAAGCTACCGGCGCCCTAGCTATTTGATTTCCATTATGTCTGTAAGCATATTTTTGTTTTGATATTAATGAAATAAGGCATTGTTTCTGATGCAGCTCTACGTTTATGTCTATTTATTTATTTTATTGTGTTCCTGCATAAATCCATATCGGTGGTATCAGAGCAAGTCTTCTCTTTCTCTTTTTTCTTTGCATGTCCCCAACGCGGTCAGGGTATAAGGAGTTAGGGCTCGATTTGGTTGAAACCTTGCAAGATCAGCCTCATAAACCCCAACGACCTCCCATGGCGGAAGAAAATAAATACGAGGGATCAGGAGATCCTATAAAAATATTTCTCAAGGAGGCCCTCGAGAAACAAAGGAATGCGATGATGGATAACTTTGCTCAGATCCTTCAACGGTTGCCCACCTACGGCGCATTTGCATCCAACAGCCACTCTGGAGGCACCACTCCCTTCAAGGTACAGGTAAACTTTGAAATTCCTATATTTGAAGGTTAAGTAGATGCAGACGCTATAAATAGATGGTTGAATTTTCTAGAAGGGCATTTCTCGGTCCATGATTTCTCTGACCCAGAAAAGTTTATTTTTTCACTCCTCAAAGCCGCCCCTCATGTCAAATATTGGTGGGAAACCTACTGTGAGCAAAAGGACGGGATAGAACCCTCTCTGTTCTCAGCCACACCCACTTGGAATTCGCTCTTAGATGGCATCAAGGAACAATATTACCCCATGAGGAGCTATGAGGACAAGTACATCCAATGGACCATGCTACAGCAGCAAAGGGATCAAGATGTGCACAAACTGACGAATTTGTTCCATACCCTGCACACGAAGTTGGGTGTTAAAGATTCAAATAGACATTTGGTGCTCAAGTACCGCAGTTGTCTGCACAGACATATTTAGGAGGAAATGGATTTCCTCAACATTACATCGCTTGGCACAGCATATTGCTATGCCGCCAAGATCGAGCATTAATTTAAGCAGAAGAAGCGAGACTTTCAATCCGTGAATCCGAAGCCTGGGAAAGGTGCCCCCAAACAGCAAAACAAGGGGCAAGGCCAAAGCAGGGCAACTCAGAAGAACACCACAAATCCAAAGAAGGACACGGGGAAGTGATGTGAATTTCATAATAGCCCCACTCACAGCAAAAACGAGTGTCGGGCCAAACAATCGTTGGTGGCCGAACTAAAGGCACCTGAATCAGATGCATGTTTTGATCCTGAGTCAGAACCAGACAAATGTAATGACTAAGGGAAGCAGATCATTGATGCAGATTCTAGTGCCATTGTTGCCACCACCAAGATCCAGAGGGAGGATCCTGAGGATCCGGAGGAGGGGGGGCACCTCTTCCATTTGTAGATGTGGGTGAAGGGTTCTCCACTGCAATTCCTTGTCGATAGTGGAATTCAAAAGAACCTCATTTCAGCAGAGGTCGTGAAGCGGCTCGGCCTACCGACCATAGCACACCTGCAGCCATATACCGTCGGGTGGCTTCACCCAGGGAGAGATCTATGTGTTTTCCAGCAGTGCCACCTTTCGTATAGTATCAAGCCTGTTATCACTCCAAAAATTCAAACATAATTTTAACAAGGTTAAATAGGTTCATGGGTCAAAATAGGGGTTTTAGGATTCATTTTTAAGTTTGGTAAAGGGAAATATTAAATTTTTATGGTTTATGTTTACCCTAAGGTTTAAACCCACTCATGTTCAAACTCCTTCATGCCACATCATTCATCATTTTCTGATTCATTTCATTTTCTAAAGTTTTACCACAGTTTCGTAGTGCATTGCACTGTAAAAAGTCACTTTTCACTATGAAACTACTGATAGTTTCATAGAAAAAACAATCAAATTAACACTAGAGGTGCTATGAAAGCGTGGTTTCCTGAATATCTTGTCAGTCGAGATGTTAGGTGTCATAAAACATTGGGAAAGGGTAAGTTAGATGCTTTTCAAGTCATGGAGTGATGTAATCAAGGTACATGCCCAGGTCTGTAGTCATCATGGTCAGTTTAGGTAATGTATAAGTCATCATTGAGACATGAGAAGACATTTAAATCTCAAACCCTTTCCTAATTTAGTCATTCTCATTTCTCATTCCTCCATGCGTAATATCTGAGCTCTGGAGAGTTTTTATACTAAGCCAAACTTGTGGTTGGTTTCTTCAAAGGTTTACTTTGAACATTATCAAGCGAGCTTGAAAATTCATATCAAGTGAGCCTGCAAGTTAATATCAAGCGAGGCTGAGCAATTCTCTGAGAAACTATGGCAGAGAAAATAAAAATACACAAGGGTGGACAATGTCTGAGGTATGAACCTGAAGACATGAAAGTGGTCAATGAAGATCCAACAGTAATGGAAGCCTTTAGAAGTGCAGGTTGCCTACAGTTTTTTGAGAAATTGCAGGGTTGTCATACATAGGTATCCAAGGATTTTTCTTTAAATTTTAGTGTGACATCCACTAAAGTGGGAATGCTAAATTTTTCAATCACACCAAAGGTTATCTCTACTGCTACAGAGATTCCAAGAGGTCAAGAAGCCTGGTTCAAAGGTTTCAAGTTTAACATGGACCAGTGCAAAGAGTTCATGAAGCCTGAGCACACAGAGATGGATCTCAACAATGTTGTTCCAAGAAGTTGCATTAAAGAAAACTATTCAAAATTGTTGCTCATCATTCAAAAATACTTTTCCTGTGAAGGTAGATGTCACAAATTCTACTCATACCATTTCAAATTACTTCTACACTTCACTAGTAAGATTTCCCTTGACTTACCTTTCTATCTGCATAGAAGTTTGTCAAACATGGCTGATAAGGTCCAAGCAAAGTCTGAGGGGAGTGAGACATCATTATTTCATCATGTCTTAATGAAATTATTGGTTTTTTATGAACTTCAAAGGCTAGGTAGAGATTGGTCCTCATTCTTGTTTGTTAGTGGTTTTGAGTTGGATGATCTAAATCCTTCAAAAGCTCCTAAACCTAAGAAAATTCCATCACCACTAGCAACAGAACAGAGCCAACCATTGGTAGCAAAACCAAGTAAACCTGCAGGAGCAAAACCAAGTAAATCTGCAAGAGCAAAACCAAGTAAGAAAATTATGAAGGAACCAGAGCAAATGTAGAGTCTTGACACACCAAATGTCCCACCTGCAAAATAGAAATCAAAGGTGGTCAAACCTGCAAAACAAAAACAAAATGTTAGCAAACAAGGGACCAAAAGGAATACTAGAAGCTAAACAGTGGTTTTGGAAGAGAATATAGTGGATGGAGAAGTCATAACAGAAGCTAAGGGGAATCTAGAGGATATTTTACATGACATTGACATAGAGGAAAAACCTATTGTCCAAGCTGAATTCATAGAGGAAGGTGGGCAGAAGTTAAAGAAGTCCAAATCTGCAAAGAAATTAGACTTTGAGGGAGAAGATGTAGGTTTCATGTTCCAAGCAAGAAATCCTATGACAAGGCATGCTAGGAAATTAATAGAGAGCAGCAAAGAATTTCAAATACCTACTGAGACAGATCAACTACCTCAAGAGATTATTGACCTCTCATCACCCACAGTAAAGGATATAATTAGAAAATCAAAAAAGGGAAAAGAGAAGGTGATAGAAAAAACAAAGTTGCAGCTTCTTCAAGAGAAATTGAAATTGGAAAATCAGGAAATTGTTGTCATGAAAAAAGAAACTAGGAAACACAGTGTTGAGAAAATTCAATTTGAAAATATGAAGGAAATTTGGGAAGAACAAGTTGACAGTGTTTCCAAAGCTTTAGATAACACAGAGAAACTTATCAAATGGACTATTCCAACAAGGAAAGAGGCCAAGTATGTCAGAAAGGGAAACACTCATCTGAAAGCCACCAATAGAAGAATTAAATATCAGGTGAAGGACCTATAAGAGCAGCTTGAACTAATTCATGATGAATTGCAGAGCAAAGGTATTAAAATGACAATGATTGAAGAACCAATAGCCCAGCCAATAGTAAGTGAGATGCCTCAAGGAGTATAAGGTAAGTTGTTTTATGGTTGTTTGAGGTTGATGAAAATAATTAGATACAATTTTTGGCACTCATAGATTTCAGTTTTCAAAAATATACAAAAAATCTGCATTTTGGCACTTTTTCAGCAGTTTTGTAGCGCCTTTGGGCTTGAAGAATAGAAAAGCGCTATGAAACTATTGTAGCTACTATTTTTTTTATTTTTGGACCAGTTTTGGAGGTTATCAAGAGATGAAATTGGTATGAGGGATGTGTCTGATGATGATGAACCTCATGCAAAGAGAAAGAATCAAAAATTTTGAGGTTAAAGGCATGTTTTGCAGTGCTTCGAAAGTGTGCTATGAAACTGATTTCCTTTCGTAGCGCACTGTATTTCAGCCTTTTTAGCAGGCTTGGAGAATTTTTTGGACATATGAAGGTTATGGAAGAGTTAAAGACCATGTCAAGCAGTTATTCGAGGAAGAAGAAGGCCATTTGCCTAAAAAATAGGGTCTTGTTTCGTAGTTTTTAGGAGGTCAGTTAAGAGGTCATAAAGTGATGAACTCCATCATCTAAATTCGACCATGTGACAACATACTTGTTAAAAATGTAATTTCTTTTAATATATAAGTTTGTTAAAGATAATAATGAGTAGTTTGAGTCCTATTTGAAATAGGATTTTCAAGTAGAATAGGTGTCTATTTGTCATAAATTTGATGTTTTATGGTTATGCAACGTTTCATTAGGAAAAAATTCGATGTATCTAGCCTAGAGGCAGATCATATCATGATGTAACAACTCTATTAAAGGCCAATGAGTCAAATTTTTCAAGGGTTGGAGATTTTTGGCAAAATTGTAGCTTATTGTAAATTCACTGTTTCAGCTAATACAGAGATTTGTTACTTGACCAACTTGAGATTCTGAAGGAGTTTTTAGTGCTTATTTATTCTATCTGTACCTTTTATGCATCTCTCTTATAGTGTTTTTCATTTATATTACTCATAATTCATCCATGTGATGCTCTGAATTCCTTTATAAGTGAATTGACTGTGTATTTTCATGTTTCATGTGTGTGTGTCCTACTACTAAAAACTCTGACCTGCCTCAACTTCCATGTCAAGTAAACTGTAATGTTCCAAAATGGAAATCAGCAGCTTTTTCACCACTGAAGAACTCCTTTGTCGGAAATATGAACAAGTCTATGTCAGAGATGGACTGAGAGGGCTTTTACCAGTTATTTCACCTCTAAAGAGAGGATGAGAACCGGAGGCTATCTGGCCCTTTTCAGACTCTGCCTATAGCTATGCAAATATTTCTTCCTCGGGAAGATCTTGCTCAAGGGATTGAGCTACAAAAATATGTAAGAAAATACATGAAGAGAAACTTGCTACAATCTGAGAAAATGATAGAATAACTCATAGCCATTATATTAGCTCATGGCAAAAAATAAGTGTACAATATCTTGAGGCAAGGAGCACTCAAGAGAGGGAATGATCAACCTCAAAGAACAAGTACATGAAAGCATGAAATACACTGCTGCATAAACTGCCCTAGCTATGACTGCGTAGTCTTATGGAGACACTGCTGCATGCAAATATGAAATATGATGATATTTCAATATAGCTCAAGAAATGAGGGGGAGTGTGCTCTCAACCCCTAAAAACAATAATACAATGATGATACAACAATCCTCAAGAGGATTAGCTACACTAGATACATAGAATGGAAAAATACCAAAATGCTGGAGTTGTTGGGTAGCTGCAGCAAGTCATAATCAAAATAGAAGGAGATGGTAGAATCTTCTCTACAATCTGAATCAATCTCCTCCAAAGGATTTCTGGAGTGCAAGGCTGATCCTGACATTGGAAATCTCTCCCTCCAAAGTGATGGTGTGAACCTCCACTACAGACTAACTCTGAAATAATGCAGTCTATGGTAGGGACTGCGCTAATGAAGATGGGAGAAAGCTTGGCATGCTACCAAAATCTGCAAATGAGCTCAATGACACTCCTCAATGATATCTCCACTAAATGGAGACTCCTTTCTCTGCAAATAAAGTCTCGGAGTGATGTGGTGGAAGCCTCCACTGCAACCCCAACAACAAAATGTCTTCTTGCTACAAGAATAATGCTGTGATGGAAGAGAAAGCTTTGGCCTTGAGCCAAGATGTGGAGAAATTTGAAGATCAATTCCTCAAGAGGCCTCTCATGAGGAGGAAGGAATCCTAAACAGGAATTCCCCCAGCAACTCTGCTGAACAGCAGCAGTATGCTCCTTGTCTCTCAAGACAACGAAATCAATAATCCATTCATGAGAAAAAATGGTTGTCTTGCCCTCCTCTTATATGATTATGAGCTCCCTCTCCATGGGCCCCACTTCATTAGGGTTTTCCTTCTCAAGGAATCTTCCCTCCTTCTCTATTGCATTATGCGACATTGTGCTTTCCACCTCATAGCCTGCGCATTTTGACTTTGGTCAACTTGACCTAGCCACTTTTGCAAAATGGATCCCTTTCACACATGGAGGTGTGAAATCAAATACAAAATGATCCCTTCTCATAATATGAGCGATTTTATTGTGCTTTCCATTATTCATGGGTCTCCTTACCCATTTATTATCCACCTATGTGAAATTAGCAAAAATTAATGTTCCAATTTTTTGCATGAAAATTTTGGAACATTACAGTCCTTTCCTCCCAAATGTTGCTTGTCCCCAAGCAACTACAAGGAAGGCCTTCTCTCAAGTCATGGAGTCTATGATGTGTTTGAGGAACATATCCCTCATGTAGATCCTCCATCCCCAAGCTATCAACCATGCAAAATGAGTCACCTTCCAACTAGGCAACTCCTGAAAATAATCCTCCACCTTGTGCTCATGTAGAATAGGTGGGCTGAAATTCTAAACATGGTAAGCTTCATGGCCTACCCCACGTTATCCTCTTCTCCACTCATGATAAATGTGGAGTGAAATCTAAACTCAGGCTGGAATAATTTTGCCTTCAAAAGGAAAAATGAAGTCTATATCCCCAAGGACCTCTCCTCCAATGCTGCAAATCAAGCTGGCCCAAATCATCTCATATGTGATGAGTTGGAATTCATCATCATATGGAATCCAAACAGTCATATGGTTCACCTCATGGAAAACAGATTGGCTGAACTTGGTGACCATATCATCTCCCATACTCCCCTTAGAGCATGAGCTGTAAAAACAATGGAGGTTCCTCCTCCCAAAGGGCACATCCACCCAATGAGTTCCTCCCTCATCATGATACATATGGGGCTGATGCTGATATATGGCTAAAATATAATGGTCTTCAAGAGAGACCCAAGCCACCCCATCAAACATATGAACCATGAAATGCCTCCTCCAAAAATTCAGACTCTCTAAATAGCTCCTCCCACATGAAGGAAAGAGGTGAAGTTTGGCAATCATGGGCTACCCATTGTTTCCCCTGAAACATACAACATGTAAAATAGGGAGAATCATACTCCCAATGGGCATCTTCAATTCATGTCCCACTTTCCAAACAAAGCTCCCCATGTCAAAAGAAAATTCTTCAATGCATGGAAGCAAGAACCAATAGAAACAAGCTGTCATATGACAACCAGAAAGTGGATCATAGTTCCATTCATGGAACCTATACAGTGCACTCACTGCCTGCATCAAAACAGAAAATAACAAGTGCTTTTCCAGCCACTTTTTTTCTGCCACAATCATCTCATAAGATGGAAACATGAACATAAAATATGGTGTCGATAGTGCACACCAAGAATCATGTGGCTTCCCCCACAGTCCACCCATGAAATAGCCAATCTCAATGCTGCAAATGGCTCCAAGTACATCATCATATAAAACATGAGAAAGGATGATCCTCCTCAATACCACATGCTGATCATATAAAGTAAAGGAAGGCAAATAATAATACAGATGTATACCTCCTCTACCGGGTACTATGGAAATTGAGCTGAAATGGCTCAATTGAAATTTCTCCCTTACTCTCAATGAGTAGGAAGGTGGTTGTGACATCCTCATCATCATCATCCGGGCTATGCATCTCTCCATATGCTGATATATATCCTGCTGTATGCCCTCCCAAATGAACTCCTCTGCCAAGGAAAGATATGCATCAAGATGCATGGAAAAGAAGTCCCCCTGTGCTGCAAGTAGCATCTTCTCCTTGAGACTAGAGGCTCTAGTCAAGAAGACTCTGCCATGTGAGTAGATGACCATATCCTCTATGATATATCTACCATCTATCTCTGGTTCATCAAGCATAATGCAAGCACCAAGATCCTTGGAGTACCCCACTAAGAGTGAAGATCTCTAGTAAGGATCAATCCTCCTAAGAGACAGCGCTGGTGATCTGGCATGTGTAGCTCTCCTCCTGCTACTGTCTACTACTTTGACATCCCTCATGCCAAATTTTTCCTCCAAACTCTTCACCTCTCCAAAATCCAAGAGCGGTGAATCCCACAACATGATGCTTCTCATCAATGATAGATCTGGTGGTCTCCCTGGTGGGATGCCCCTATGCAGTGAGACATCAATGCCAAGAGTGGATTGTAAATATGGTTGGGAAACCTTGCCCTTGCTCTCCCTGTGCAGTACAACCTTTCTCCTCTTTGCCTTAACTTTATGGAATTGAGAAGGGTGTGTGCCTCTCATCACATGATGCTGCTGTTTCTCTCCTCCTCCTCCTTCCAGCTACAAAATGGCACAATCATGCTACTCACTGATTGTTCTTGGACCTCCGTGTATGATATCCTGGGGACCTTCCTACAAAGATGCAAGAATCCCTCTTATTGGAGAATGTGCTCCTCCTTCCTTTGCATGAGGTACTAGATCAACTCTATGATTGACAGCACTGTTGCCCTTCTCCTCATCAACATATGTGGGAAACTCCTCCAAAATGAGATCCTCTCTTGAAAGAGAGACCTCCATGACTCTTTGTGCCAAAATGCAAGATGAAGGTCTTGCCTCTAATAAAGCACCATGAAAGATATCAGCCTCCTCTAAGGGTTTCTTAAGTGATCTTGAGCCCATGAATTCCTCCATCACATGCAAGGGTTTTGTTTTTGTAGGAATGTTTGTTTCCTCCACATGTGCTTCAGATTTCTTCCCACCAAATTTTTCCATAAAAGCCCTAATGAACATTGCATAGGAAGAAATATTTGCCTTTTTCAAAGCAACAGACTCAAATAACCACCATGCATAGACTTTACATCCCAAATGTAGCGCTGCTACTCTGATGGCTTCATCTTCAGGAATCTGCTGCTGCTGCAAAAAGGTGTCTAGCTCTTCATTCCAAGCCTTGGTTGAATAAGTAGAGGAACCATCAAAGACAGATAGAAGAAATCTATCCTCATCATGCTGCTTGCTCCTCCTCACCATGATCTTGCAAAACTCCGGGAAAGAGATGTGATCTATAAACTTTTGAGTTTGATATTCATACTCATGTAAGAAATCACTAAGAGTTCCCTTCTCCAATATGCCTTCTTCTTCTTTTCTTCTCATGGAAAAGCTAGCCATGTGACTGCATTGTACCCCCTAGTGGGTAGTTGCATGCTCACACTCCTCATGGAAAAATCTAGAGCTGGCCCTTGATTCAACCCTTTTATTATCTTCTCCAAAACATGGAGCCTTTTTCCTGCTTATTTCTTGGTCTCCTTGATGAGAATAGGAAGTGCAGGGTTCTTCCTCTTCTTCTTGCTCCTCCTCCTTGGATAAGTTCTTCTTTGCTCTAAAAACTGATGAGAACAAGCTCATCCTCTTCATCATCTTGATTTCTTCTTTCTTGGGCTTGAAGGCCATAGGCTGAGCCAAGAAATATGCTCTGATACCACTGTAGTGTTCCAAAATGGAAATCAACAGCTTTTTC
The DNA here is from genome assembly GCA_034641835.2 of Pinus albicaulis. Taxonomy (NCBI): domain Eukaryota; kingdom Viridiplantae; phylum Streptophyta; class Pinopsida; order Pinales; family Pinaceae; genus Pinus; species Pinus albicaulis. The sequence continues at coordinate 5,453 of JAXQQM020068942.1, read as the reverse complement.
ACTGCTGAAGAACTCCTTTGTCGGAAATATGAACAAGGCTATGTCAGAGATTGACCGAGAGGGATTTTACCAGCTATGCCACCTCTAAAGAGAGGATGAGAACTGGAGGGTATCTGGCCTTTTCTCAGACTCTGCCTATAGCTATGTAAATACTTCTTCCTTAGAAGATATTTCTCAAAGGGATGAGCTACAACAATATGCAAACAAATACATGAAGAGCAAACTTGCTTCAATCTTAGAAAATGATAGAAGAACTCATAGCCATTGTATTAGCTCATAGCAGCAAAATAAGTGTACAATATCTTGAGGGAAAGAGCACTCAAGAGAGGGAATGATCATCCCCAAAGAACAAGTACATGAAAGCATGAAATATATTGCTGCATAGACTGCCCTAGCTATGAATGCGCAGTCTTATGGAGACACTGCTGCATACAAATATGAAATATGATGATATTGCAATATAGCTCAAGAAATGAGGGGGAGTGTGCTCTCAACCCATAAAAATAATGATACAACAATCCTTAAGAGGATTGGCTACACTATATGCCCAGAATGGGAAAACACCAAAATGTCGGAGTTGCTGGGTAGCTGCAGCAACTCATAACCAAAGTAGAAGGAGATGGTAGAATCTGATCTACAATCTGAATCAATCTCCTCCGAAGGATTTACGAAGTGCAAGGATGATCCCGACACTAGAAATATCTCCCTCCAATGTGATGGTGCAAACCCCCACTGCAGAGTAACTCTGAAATAACGCAGTCTATGGAAGGGACTGCGCTGATGAAGATGGGAGAAAGCTTGGCCTGCTGCCAAAATATGAAAATGAGCTCAATAACACTCCTCAATGATATCTCCACTAAATGGAGACTCCTTTCTCTACAAATCAAGTCCCGAAGTGATGTGGTGGAAGCCTCCACTGCAACCCCAACAACACAATGTCTTCTTGCTGCAAGAATAACGTTGGGATGGAAGAGAATTCTTTGGCCTTGAGCCAAGATGTGGAGAAAGCTGAAGATCAATTCTTCAAGAGGCCTCTCATGAGGAGGAAGGAATCCTAAACAAGAATTCCCCCAGCAACTTTGCTGAACAACAGGAGTATGCTCCTTGTCTCTCAAGACAACGAAGCCAATAATACATTCATGAGAAAAAATGGTTGTCTTTCCCTCCTCTTACACAATTGTGAGCTCCCTCTCCATGGGCCCCACTTCATTAGGGTTTTCCTTCTCAAGTAATCTTCCCTCCTTCTCTATTGCGTTGTGCCACATTGTGCTTTCCACCTCATAGCTTGCGCAGTTTTACTTTGGTCAAATTGACCTAGCCACTTTGAAAAATAGCTCCCTTTCACACATGGAGGTGTGAAATAAAATAAAAAATGATCCCTTCTCATAATATGAGGGATTTTATTGTGATTTTCATTATTCATGGGTCTCCTTACCCATTTATTCTCAACCTATGTGAAATTAGAAAAAAATAATGTTCCAATTTTCTGCATGAGAATTTTGGAACATTACAATATGCTTCCAAGAACTTTTTAATGCTCCTTTAATAACTCCTTATTTGTGCACCTTCTTGCACTGATCTGCACTGTTCAGCACCAGCATTAGGGAGCTTTGCACCAACACTAGGAAAGCGCGGTTCCTAGCCCTAAACAATGAGCTCCTTCTTCTTCCCTTCCTTGATATAGCCTTGGCCTTCTAGAGACTTATCCTAGGCCTTCTTTTCAGTACCCTTGATGCCTAGGGCCAAGATATTCTCTTTCTGAGATGCCTCTTCTTCATGCCATGTATATCTTCTTTGAAGACCTGAGTCCTTTTCACACCTTGCAATCTTCCCTTCTTCGTTTCCTAGTTACCTTCTTCAGCACTGTATAGCCATCCTCTTCCGCATTGTATAGGAGACTTGTTTCTCACTTAGGATGCCCTTCAGCCTACCAATTAAAGTCCTTTAATTCACACTCTTTCACATAATTTAACCGAGATACTTACACCAAAAAAAACTTCTCTATCTTGGTTGAACAAGTCCCCTTCTTCGTACCAAACCACATACCTATACTTGCATATATTCTTCAGACTTGTCCGAGTTCTATCCCTTCAAATGAACCACAAACAATCCTTTTATATAGAGTGCTTCTTTTTGGATTTAGGCTGACCTTACTGACTGAGGGTAGGCCAACATGATCACAGGTCATAGGCCTACTTGAAGGGATTGTCTTCTAGTGTTAAGGAGATTGTCTTGAGGGTTGTTTTGAGCATCATACTTGAGCCATTTTCTTCACGGTTATATTATAAGTTCTTGAGGCATATTCCTTTGACTAGACTCTCCATATACATGACTGTTAATTAGTACATTTATGATAAGATGAAAAATCCATAAAAGAAATCAAGAATAAGTCTTTTGACCTATAATAAAAACCTTGCTCATGAAACCCATGAAGCAAGCATAACAAAAATACATTTTATTATTTTTGTCTTCTTATTTTCATAAATACATAATTACATAGTCAATATGAAGACCAATCCTAGTTACACTTTCCAACACCAAGAAGTACCCCAAGCCCCTAGGAGCTCCCATCGCTCAATGTCTAACTCAAGCGAGACCCTCATAGGAGGGCCTTTCCATGACTCCAAGTCTATCTCAAAAGGCTAAGAATTTGACCTTCCCTAAGGGATTCGTGAGGATATCTGAGACCTACTCATTAGTTCTGTTGTGTTGAAGCCTTATTTCTCCATGTTGTACCATATACCAGATAAAGTAGTACTTGATATCAATGTGATTGGAGCAGTTGTGGAACATGGGATTCTATGAGAGGAGAATCTCACTCTGGTTGTCGCAGAAGGTCACAGTGGTTTCCAACACATGCTCCAGTAGCTCACTAAATAAATTGCTCAACCAAAAAACCTCACAACATGACATACTTGCAACAATTTATTCAGCCTCAGTGGTGCTTAAAACAACCAATTTTTGCTTCCTTCTCATCCAATATATTGAAGCAGACCCCAATGAGAAGCAACATCTAGATGTGATTTTATGATCCACTACACTTCCAACCTAGTAAACATTAGTATATACATGTAGCCTCAAATTATTGACAATGTATTCAGTCCATAGTTGATTGTGCCACAGAGAAATCTCAAGAGATTTTTAGTAGCAATCCAACGTATGTGATGAGGCCCAACCATAAATTGAGTCAATGCATTCATAGCGAAGCATATGTTTGGATGTGATTTTACCAAGAACATCAGGCCCCCCACAAGTTTCCGATACTCGGAAGGATTTTCCAATTCGGGCCTAGGAGAACTTCCACATAGCTTCTTGAAGTTAAGTTCCAAAGGATTAGACACAGACTTGGGATCCGACATCCCACATCTCTCAATAAAATTTACAATGTATTTTCCTTGAGAAGGAAAATCTCACCTATATTTTTCTAGACCTCCAGGCCTAGAAGTAATGCATCAAACCTAGGTCCTTCATCTCAAACTTTAAAGCCAAATCCCTCTTGCATTGATAAATGAGAGGGTCTGAACCTGTCAGAAAGAGATCATCTACATAAATGACCAAAATGATAAGCATTCCCTTTTCAACCTTGAAGTATAGGTTAGGATCGACATTGCTCCTTGTAAATCCTAGCTTCATAATATATCTATTAATCCTCTCATACCAAGCCATAGGGGCTTGCTTAAACCCATAGAGATCTTTCTTCAACCTACATATGTGTGTTCATTGATCTTGTACTTCGAACACCTGAGGTTGTTCCATGCAAAATTCCTCCTTAATTTATCCATGAAAGAAAGTAGTATTAACATCCATTTGGTGTAGGCTCCATCCTTAAGAGGCAGCGATAGATATAGTCGATATTATAGTGGTATATCGGGCAAACGGTGAAAATCTCTCGTCATAATCGACTCCTTCCTTTTGAGAGAAGCCCCGAACAACCAACATGGCCTCATATTTTTCAACACTCCCATCAACTCCATGTTTGATTTTGTAAATCCATTTAGAAGTGACCACAAACTTGTCCTTGGGTCTATGAACCACATCCCAGAGATCATTCTTCATGATTGATTCATAATCCTCATTCATTTCATGCTTCCATACTTGGTGCTTTACGACTTATTCAAACGTACATGGCTCCGATTGAACATTATTACTCATAGCAGCTATGTACCCTTGATACCTGTTCGACTTCTTTCTTTCAGAAAATATCCTCTTAGAGAAATATGTCTTTCAGCATATTTGAGAGTTTCTTTGAGCCACAAACATATTTTTCTTGAACTAGAGGAATCACCAAGAGGAGTATCAATGGGATCCATCGAGCCTTCAACATCGGGCATCGGTTCATCTGTCAGAGGTTCATCCTACTTTCCTGAAACATCATCATTGTCCTTCCTTGGGATAGGGAGATATATGGATTTCCCAAGGGCATAATCTTCATCAAAAGTGATATCATGGCTTCTTTCTGCTTCTCTTTAACTAGGCATATAGATTCTATACGTCTTTGAATTTTCACTCTAGCCCACAAATGTACCTTTCTTCCCATATGATTATAAATTGTTTATTTTCTCTTTAGGAACATGAAAATACATGAGACAACAAAGTATTATAAAATAAAAAAAACAAGGTTTCTTACCAGTGAAAAAGTATTTGGGTGTCTTGAAATTGAATGCTTGATGCAGGCTCGTATTTTGAATATATACAACAATGTTGGCAGCTTATCCCCATAAGAACTTCGATAGGTCATGGTCATTAAGCATGGCACAAGTGGCTTCTATGATTGTTCGATTATTCCTTTCAAAAAATCAATTTTTCTCAGGAGTATATGTAGTGGTGGTATCCATCTTAATGCCAACCTCTCTACAAAATTCATTGAATTAATTTGATTCATATTCGGTTCCATTACCGGTCCTCAATATTTTTAGATTCTTCCATGTTTGATTTTCCACCAAGGCTTTGAAAGAAAATAACCATTTGAATATTTAATCCTTGTTCATTAAGAAATAAATCCATGTTTTGCGAGATAAGTCATCCACAATAATCACATAGTATAAGTATCCTCCTAATGATGTTATGGGAAACATACCAGATAGATTAGAATGGACCAATTGAAGAATGTCGGTAGTTTGAAATTCACTTAAAGGTAATGGTTCCATTGTAATTTTCCTAACTCCATAACCCTGAAAAACTCCTTCATGAGTCATGTTGAGTGAGTGAGTGCATGTTTTACCAATTCAAAGGATCTTTTGGCTTCTACAGTCCACTTCACTCCTACTTCTTTCTTGAGCATATTAGTCATGTTTCTAAGGAGCTCTGCTAAGTTGGGAATAAACCTCCTCAAGAAGTTAATCTTTCCAATAAAGGACAGTAATTATTTTATGTTCCTTGGTTGGCTAATCTGTAGTATTCCCTCAACTCTTTTTGGATCTATTTTAATCCCCTTTTCTGATATAATATGGCCG
>JAXQQM020066775.1:0-66011 GCA_034641835.2 Pinus albicaulis | reverse complement strand
ATGAACGTTAAAATTTCTTTTATTCATTCATATAATCTCAATGATCACAAGTGTGATTGAACAAAAAAGTCTTAGTGACTGGATCCACCGGTTTTCTCGACAGAAGTAATGTCTGACCTTCATATTTTACAAATATTAGGTTTTCATGATAATGGAGCTAATTACTATTTATTTAGTGCAATTTTCGAGTCTACCAAAATACGACTCAAGAACGAAGTAAGAATTTTTTGTACAGTTCATACTGATATGTAGATTAGATCTATGCCTGCGAGTCTCATTCGGTGATGACGTGGTTTCTTGAGCTATGTACCTGCAAATGCTAGTGGTAGCAGGAGCATCATTAGACAATAAGACTATAAGCCAATTAACGAATCAGAGTGCAGATAAACAAAAAATTAAAAAATGTGAAAAATAAATTAAATTCGTTTATAAGGTAAATTTTGGAAACCGTATGTTTAATTATTTTTGTCAACCTAGATTATTTCATAATCAAATGCGTAATACCTATCAGCTACAAGATAATAATAATCTAGTAGTCTATAGTGCGACTTTTTGAAGGTGTTTACGGTAGTTTTTCCCGGTCTAATTTCTCTAAATTCCGGCAGGAATTTATTGAAAATAGAGGTTTGATGGGTAACCTTGCACAATCGAAGTGCCCTAGGGGTTTTTTAGGATGTTGAATCCATATATACAGTAAAAAAAACCAGTTTAATTAACAAAATTCAAGATTTTACCTCAATTTTTTTCATTTGGTTCTGGCACTTGAAACTCCAAAAAGTCGCACTAAAAGACAACTCCAATAATAATAATAATAATATAATTTAGTTAATTTTCATGAAAATTTTAAATTTTATTACACACTTTAAAATTATAATTTTAGTTAGTTTTTATGATTTTTTAAAATTTTGGTAATGTGAGATGTATTATGAGGTAGATGTTTTAATGCTTATAGTGGTGTTCATTAACAATTTAAATGATATCATTGTGTTACTCTTTAAATTAAGACACACACCAACCATTTAATTTGTATAGTTGCAGTAGTTCATAAATTTAAATTTAAACAGAGATAACGATTTAATTTATATCACTTACTATATCTTAAATTTAGACATGCTTACACCAACCATTTAATTTATATGATTACTTTAGTTCTTAAATCCACACAAATATCAACTTTCAAATTAAAATACACACCAACCATTTAATTTACATCACTTCACTACAACTTAAATTAAAACAAATTACTTTTTACACCTGGAAAAAATGGGTTGGTAGTGCTTAAATTCAGATGAGACCCATATAGATTTATATTGATTGTGTCAACGTTTATTTTGGAGGCAATGGAAGTCTTCACTATGACTGAAAATACCAAGAAAAATCTCGGGGATCGAGGATTTAATGAATCTAATTATAGTTTGCATGAAAATTGGTTTTGAACTCGGAACGATTAACTCGAACTATCTGTGGTGGTTGTTGTGGCACTCATGATTTGTTGTTTTATCTTTGGAGACTTGTCTCCAATGCGGGGAATTATATTAGGCATTGTATACGAATGCTACAAATTCACCTGGACGGTAGGTTTTTTTTTATGGAATTCAGTAAAACAAATTCAAAATCTCAAAATACTAGAGTGTTTGAATCAGTTTTTTGAGGGTGGAAATGGATTTAGCACCATCAAGAACCCATCAGGCACCCAAAATACTAAAGTTTGATAGTTGTAATCTAGATTTTCAAAATTTTGGCAGATTTTATCATAACCTTGCCGAAATTTCCATTATTTTCTAGACTAATTTGTAGTCTCTTTATACTGCACTCTTATATTCACTGTGTGTTCACTTTTCAAGGGAGTTGTATACCGACGCAACAAAATAGCCCGGACGACAGTTTTTTGCCAAAATCCGATGAAAAAAAATTCAAAATATCGGGTAGTTGGAGTGTTTAAATTGCATTTTTTATAGTGAAAATGGATTTAGCACTATCAAAAACCCTTAGGGCACCCAAAATACTGAAGTTTAACAACTGTAAACAAGATTCTGATAAATCTTTGCCGAAATTTTTCAGAATCTTACTAGAATTTATGGGTTATTCTGTGGGTTTTTTAGACTACGACCTTTTCAAGAGGCTAGACTTCCAGAATTTGTGTTGTGTGTCCGCTTTTCTCGAAGCCGGACTTCCAAAATATATGTGTCTTACTGTTAGGGCCATTGCCCACTTTTAGTGGATTGTCTAATCTTCAATCAATGTTTTTTGGGAGCAATGCGTTTGATTTCATATCGACATATTTCTTCAACAACGTTAAGACTCTACAAAGGTTCTCAATCGACGATAATAGAATAATGGTTTGCCCAACTTCTTTCAAAAGACAATTCATAAGCAAGATGAAGAGGTTGAAGATGAACACAATAATGAAGATGAAGACGATGAGGATAACCATTCATGGCACGAGTTAATGAAGTTGTTGGGTGAAGTGAACACAAAGAAGTTGCGAAAAAAGGTGGAAAAGGTTGTTGCTACATAGTGAAGTTAAAATAGTGAGGTTACAATTTCTCGGTGTTGATATTCTGTCAAAACAAATTTTGAGCGGGGTGGAAGCAGTGCATCTCTTATGGCTTGGATGGTGCGCGTGTCATCTCTCGTCCATGCGTTCCTAGATTCCAATGCATAATTTACAGGCTTTAGAAGTGCATGGACAATAATTGAGAACATTGTGGAAGGACCAGGTAAATAGAAATCGGCTTAGCTTGAAGATTGTGGGTCCATTTGCTATTGTTGATGTGGCACCATAGGGTCTCAAACGAATTCGAAGGGAAGGGTTTTGTAGATGGAAATAATGTCGATGTTTAATATAATTATAACATATTGCAAGTACCTTTGCAATTGCTGGAGTTACGGGTTTTTTCCCCACTCTCAAATATTTTGAAGTCCATAGGAAAGTTGAAGCAATTGGAATGGATCGCGGTCCATGGTGGTGGGTTGCAAGGGTCGTTCTTATAAGATCTTCCAAAGGAATTTTGTAACCTGCAATCGTTGAAGGCCTTGGAGCTAATATGGAGCTAATATGGTTCTAAAAAATAAGGTCTCTGCTAGATTCCTTAGGGAATCTAACAAACCTGGAACACATCAATTTGTCTCGTTGCGGGAATTTGGAAAGGCCTCCAAATACTTTCAGGAAATTTACTATGCTTAAATATCTTAATTTAAGCGAATGTTATAATTTTATATCTTGGTTGAAACTCTCTCTAACATCACAATCTTTAAATACATTAATCTAAGGGGTTGTGCCAATATTGAATTATTTCCTTCTCAAGTTGCACTTCAATGGTACGTGCAACTTTATTATTAGGGGAATAAGAGATTATGGGAGGAATGAAAGTACTCTCAATTTGACAAGGACTTTATGAAAGAGAAACTACATTGGAATGGGCAAATTTGGCAAGCAAGGAGAGTGGGGAAGATATGTGAAGAGAGGCCTCGTCCCATAAAAGTCACCACGACAACCATGCAAGACAAACACCATCTCTTGAGCAAAAAGAAACTCTTGAAAGGCTCACACTTCTTCCTAGATGAAGATTTAATCGGCAAACAACAAGAGGAGAGAAGAGAAGAAGTGAATAAAATTAGGGCAGCAAGAAATGAAGGGAAAAGGGCATGCTTGTACAATGGTAAAGTAGTTATTGCAGTCTTTGGGACTCGAGACAAAATAGGGCAGCAAGTTGACAGTAAAGAAAAAATAGATAATTCGACAATAGGGAGGAAAACAACAAGAGCAACATGGATGGAAAGGGGCGAAGACTCAAAGTTGAGTCTTATGTGTCAAACTGTGTAGCAGTCAAATGCTACCCAGGTCTACCGAAGTTTAATTTGTTGGAATTGTAGAGGCTACCCTTGGAGGAGAGGACCTGGGTTAGGGCCTATTGCGGAAGGTAGAGACATAATTTGTCTCACGGAAACTCGTGAACATGATGGTTGCAAAACTCCTATGTTTGACGGTTATCTGAAGTTAGCAGTTTGGAACAAGGTAGTAGAAAATGGCAAAGGGTATACTAGTTTTAGCAAAAGAAAAGGAAGGCCGTCACATTCAGTTGATGAAAGAAGATGAAAATAAACAATATTTATGGTTCAAAATATCAGAGAAGGAGAGCCACATCAGAATTTCATCATGCTATTTTGCCCCTCAAGTCTCAAAAACCTACAAAAATAAGGGGCTAGATAACAAGGATCCGTATGCAGCTTTAAAGCAACATATTGTTGCGTACTATCAGCAGGGAGAAGTGCTTTTAGTGGGGGATTTTAATGCTTGAACAACAAATCAGCAAGCTAGTATTCTCTGTTGCAAAGAGGATCAAAATCCTATTTGGCTCACTGAAGAGGAGAATCCCCAATGTGTGAGATGTTCAGAAGATGACAAAGTTAGGAATCATTTTGGAGATGAATTGCTTACACCGTGTGGGGCTTTCAACTTAATTATTTGCAATGGTTTGGACAGATGGAAAAGGTCTGGGAACTTCACTTGCAACACATACAATGGGAAAAGTGTTGTTGATTATGTGATTTGTTCACAAAGTTTGGTAGAAAAGATAGATGAAGTAAATATTGGAGAGCGTAATTGGTACTTAAAATCAGACCATAACCCAATTTATATGAAGTTATCATGGGTAGAAGAAATGCAACATAAGAGAAAAACCCAATGCTCTTGGCAATCACTACCAAGGGTCAAAATTCTTCTAACACAAGAAAATTATACTACCTTCAAGACAATGCTCGAGAGATTAATTCAAAAAGAGAAAACTGGTTTCCAAAGCTTCAATAGTCACGAGTTAACAAATATAATTCAAAGGGCACTTGAGAAATGCAAAAGAGCAAAAAATAGGAAATCAGAATCAAATTGTTTTCCTGTAAATGCTTGGTTCGATGAGGAATTCAAAATGGCAAGGAGAACCTTGAAAAAGATAGAGAAGGAGAAGATGAATGTAAATTTATATAAGCAGATACTAAAAAGGAAAAAAGATGAGTTCATGCAAACAAGGCGAGAAGAGTTAATATATCTAGGCAAGAATAACCCAAAAAAATTCTGGCAGGAATTTCAACCAAGGAAGAAGCAAATGGAAAATAATATTACAGCTAATCAATGGTTTGAATATGCAAGACAACTCTATGAGAAAAAATCAAAGGTTGAGCCTCCCCCGGGGCTCAACACAACTACAAAGCTCTTCACATTACGAGAGGTGGAGATTGGAATTAAAAAGCTGAAAACAGGAAAGGCAAAAGACTTGGTTGAACTTCAAGCATAGTATCTAAAATGGGGAAGGAACACTCTTGCACCGCACATCATGGAAATATTCAACAACACCATTCAACAAGGATTCCCAAGAGACTGGACAACTAGACTAGCAATACCCCTTTTTAAAAGTGGAGACATTAATAATCTGTCCAATTATAGAATCATTATGATCAATCCTTTGTTTGCAAATCTTTTTGGCATCATGGTAGAAAATAGAATCAGTAAGTGGGAAGAAGTAAAAGAAAAGAGGGCAAAAGGAAAAGCGGGTTTTAGGCCGAAGCATTCTATAGTGGATCACGACATCACATTGAGACACATTATTGAAAAGGTTTGGGAGATAAAGAAGAAGTATTCTGCTGTTTTGTTGACTTCAAAAAGGCATTTGACGCAGTCCCTAGTGATAAGTTGTGGCGTAGAATGGAAGAACTTGAAATTCCTTTACATTATAGAGCTGTTGTCCATAGACTTTGTGAAGAGGTGAAAGCCAAAATTAGAACCTCACTAGGCATTTCTGAAAGCTTTAGAAGTGACATTGGAGTCAAGTAAGGTTTCCCTCTATCGCCTACTCTTTTTGGTTTATATATTGATAAACCAGAAGAGTGGCTAAATTTGCAAGGTGAGGATGATGTTCAGTTGGGGGAGTTTGTGATAAAACTTCTTTTATATGTTGATGATCCTGTATTGATTTCTAAATCTGCCCATGGATTGCAGATGCACCTATATGCCCTTGAGAATTTTTGTAGAGCAATGGGGATGCAAGTCAATATTAGCAAGACCAAGATAATGATTTTCTCTAATAAAAGGAAACAGAGTCAGCATATGTTTTTATTTGAAGGCAACATTCTTGAAGAAGTAAATGAGTAAAAATACCCCGGGATCGATTTCAACAACAAACTTAATTGGGAGGACTGCATAAAGAAGAGAACCTTAGGAGGGTGGAAAGCATTATATGCTCTTCAAAACAAATGTAGAGAGGCAGAGTTATGGGATTGGAAAACAATTAAAGTTCTTTTTGGACTCCTAGTTTGTCCAGAGATGCTATATGGGTGTGAATTGTGCACCCCTGTCTCAAAATGGAAGCAAATTGAGAAAATCCAAAAAAGATTGATCATGAGCAAGTTGAAAATAAAAAGTTCGGTACCTTATGAGATAACGTTGAGTGAAACAGGAGCAACTCCCATCGAAGCAATTGCTATGGTGCGGCTCATAAGATATCTAAAAAGAATTGAGCAAATGGGAGTAGGTAGATGGCCTAATGTTATCTTCAAGGAAGGCATAACTGAAAGAAAGAAAACATGGATGAGACAAAACTACACATGGATGCAAAAATGAAATATCTACCTCAATGCTTGTCCCACAAATATCAAGGAGCTAAAGAATTTTTTTTTGGAGAAGTTTTGTAAACAGGTAAGGGGAAAAGAGTTGGGTGGAAAGAAGAAGTACTACATTGAAGAATTCAACCCTATGTATGATCTCCAACAAAAAGAGTACTTTGGAGCTAACATTCCGTGGAGGGAAAAGGTTCTTATTGTTTAATTAATAACCAACTCACATCATCTTTGGTGTGAAAGAGGACGGTGGGAAAAGCCTAAAGAAGCTTGGGTAGTACGAGTGTGTACATTTTGCATGTCTGGTGTTAGTATGAATCTTTCGTCGTAAAAGATCACTTTAGCTACGCATAACAAATAGACCTAACATCGATTATGGCTGCAAAATATCTTTAAGTTTGCTGCACAAATCCAGATCTAAGCACAAAATACATTAAGCAAATAAAATACAATATGGCTCCATGCATCCAATAGACAAGACAAGAATAATGTATTTAAAAGAATTTTATATTATATTAAAGAATGGGGCACCTGAGAGGAAACAAAAAAGGTGTTTTCCGGTTCTCCTCAGTGGGATGGGTTCTTGGAAGTCCTCAGTATTCCAGATCTAACATTCCTCTCTCTTATTGGTGTGGAAAAACTAGACAAACATAGAACTCAATGGGAGCTCATAAAGCAAAATGGAAAAGTGGTGACCAAGAGTAGATCCAGAGTGATCTAATGCAATGGAGGTGACTAATGAATGGGGAAAACCCTTCTATTTATAACAAAATATTGGGGTGTTCTAGAACTCGGTGTATGAATAAAATATTATTAATCAAATTATAGAATCACCCTTTAGGAATATTTTATTATATTTGTTGGAGGGAAAAGGGTTTTTTGACTTGGGTCAATTCCTTTATTTATAAATACCAAATAAATAAATGATTTATTTATTATTTAAGGGAAATGAGGGGAATTTAATTAAATAAATAATGGTTTATTTAATTATTTATATGTGATTTAGTCAAATTTAACTAAGAATATTATTTAAATAATGATTTAAATAACTTATTCTTAGGAAATAATTAAATAAATAAGGATTTATTTAATTAATTTCCTTGTTTTGGGTTAAATATGACCAGGAAATATAAACAAACAAGTTATTGCACATGGTGAAAGCAATTTTACTTAGGTTAAAATTGGTCTTACATGGTGTACTTAGGTTCATCTAATGATAATAGGTTAGATGACCAAAAAATGGTGTAACAGATTGCCCCCCAACATACGAGTGTTAGGAGAAAATCATATGACCGAAGTACGTTGTAAGAACTCAATCACTAGATAGCGAGAGGAAAGTGAGAGAGAGGAATGTAAGGTAGTTTAAAGTGCTAAAGGACTAGACCTGAAGAGACGAGACTTACAGGTGCAAAAAGTCTCTAGTTTATGAAGTGGTACTAGTGCTAAAGGCTGCGAGGGAGGCATACCTATGCCCGCCAAGACAATAGTACAAACAATAAGGCGCCCAGAAAACCACGGAACGCAATAGTGAAACATGTGCTGGCCTAAACATGAGCCAGATAACTAGAATGATGAATCCCACATACATGTCATGCCTGGAATAACCGTCAGGACTTATACAATAATATCTTAGTACATGAGATATAAATACACCCATATTCCCCTACACACGGGGAAGGGCTCGCGAAATCAGACTGATATATGCAAATCAAAGAGGCGCTACAAGCGGCTGAGGCTGATATCATCGAATAAGAGGAGCTGCATCAAGGGCTGAAATGAAGAAGTCATCCGGGCATGTGGGGGGATACCTGTAGGGCCACCCCCTCATGAGGTTTGAGACATTTCACACACACCCGAGTATCACTAATAGCGGCTGCTGCGTCACTGAACCATCAAGTGTATAGATCATGATCAGGCTGAAAAGAGTTTGAACCAAGGTACACTACCCCCTAGACCTGGCTTCTAGAGTAAATGAGCTGATGTCGATAGAAGTAGGTTCAGCATAGGTGAGGCAATAAGGGAACCTCAACTAAGGCACGAGAGAAAATAGTAAAGAAACGAACAGACGGACACTAATGATGATAATGAAATGAGGGATAGATCCAACGGGGACCATAAAAATCATGAGTACAAAATGGTATCTGATGACAGAAATTGTCACGAACAGAAATGAGTATGGGGAAAAGTGGTGCCCCCTTATGAAATGTGTTGTAAGTGAGAAAATCCGAGTTTGAGGAGAGGTGAAGTAAGACTTCATGGACAACAGGTGTCCTAGTGAAGTAATGAAATGTGAAAAAAAATAGATGCTGGCTATCTAAAAGAAAATAAAATAGGCATTTTGAATGGGAAATGCTATGGGTAATATTTCTTAAGATAGAGTGCATTTTGGGGATTAGAAGGATATGGCCTTCAAAGTCTTCTAAAATATATGCCCCCTTACCAAGGTCTTTACTGATAATGTAAGGACCAAGCCATAATGAGTTTAACATCCCATGACCAAGGGTATCATGGGCCTAGTCATATACTAGAACAAGGTCACCTTCATGAAATTGGCGAGGGTGTACTTTTCGGTCATACTGAACTTTGGTGCGCTTTTTGGCCACTTCAAGAGTTTGCAATGCAACACGATGGTCTTCAAAGGCACGCTCGAGCATGATAAGATGTTGTTCTAGGGGTTGGGTATCAGGGAGAAGTTCGACGGCCAAGTGAAGGGAAGGGATTTCACACTCGATTGGTAAGAATGCCTCTTCACCGAAGACAAGGTGGAAAGGAATGAAACCGGTGGCGGTTTTAACAGAAGTACAATAAGCCCACAAAGCAGGGAAGAGCATAAGATGCCAATTGTTTTTGTGCTTATTCACCGTTCGTTGAAGCATGGTATTAAGAATTTTGTTGACCGCTTCAACTTGGTCATTACCTTAGGGGTAATAGGGAGATGAATATTGGTTCTCAAAACCCAAGAGTGAGGATAGCTCATGCCAAATCTCATCTTCAAAATTTCGACCATGGTCAGAGACTAATTGTTTTGGAACTCCGAATCGAGCGATGACATGGTTAAAGAAAAAGAGGGTTGCGGTGGCTGCCGTATTGTTGAATGTTGGCATAGCTTCGGCCCATTTAGTGAAGTATTCAATCACCACAATGATATATTTGTGGTTACCAGCAGATGGAAGTTGACATTCCATAAAATCAATGGCCCATTTACAAAAAGGGCCAGCTATGACGACAGGATGGAGGGGAGAGGGAGGAGCTCGCGCCTTGGGGGTGAAATGTTGGCAATTGGAACAGTGTTTGACTGCTTCAATGCAATCACTGAAGAGAGAAGGCCAAAAATACCCGGTGCACATGATTTTTTGGGCGGTGGCGAGGCCGGAGAGGTGGCCACCACAAGCACCGCTATGACAAGCATTAAGGACTTGCTCAGCTTCAGCATGTGTGAGGCAATGACGAAGGATAGTATCTACTCCACGACGATAAAGGTCGTCGCCGATTAGAAGGTAGTGAGAGGCTTGGTGTCGGATACGTTGTCGAGCATCACGATCAAGATGAAGGGCGAGCTTTTAGGTTCGCAAGTAAGTAAGGATATCACCGTACCAAGGATCGTCGGTGGTGATGGAAAATAAATGTTCATCTGGAAGAGCATCATTAATTGGAGTATCTTGCGTCCCAGTAGGAAAATCAGAAATGAGTTCAGCGAGGGCTAAACCTTTTCGCCTTGGGCAAATTTGAGGTCGAATTCTTTAGAGGACCACTCAAATTCCAGGCGTACTTTCCACTGAAGATGCGTCGAATCAATAGGAAAGCCGGGGGTTGGAACCGGCCCACAACCTTGGTGGAACTAAGAACAATGATAAGGTAGTTATCTTAGCCACCACCATGAGAGTTTTTCTTCATGGGAGCAGGGATTACCTGCATCTGCGAAGGTTTTTAATTTATTACAAGAGACCACAGTCCGGCATCAGGATCATCTCTCGTACAAGTGACACTAATCGAATGGTGGCCAAGAGATGTATAGGAGCGAAATCTCATTGTGTTAGAGGAGGATTTTTTGACTAAGGGGGTGCGATGTGAGAGCATGTTGAGGTACCAAAGACTCTCGAGCGTAGGCATCCTGCATAAATGATAACATCCAGGTTGTTGTTCATGCGCCGTAGTAGCATAGTCGTGAACATCCACTGGGAAAATTGCCTACTGGAGACTTTGTAACTGGAGTAAGGTACAAGGAATAGGAAGTTTAAGAATGGCTTGAACCTTCAAAGGTTCGAGAGTTATCCTGTCTTTAGATACTATGAAGCTAAGGAGACGACCGGTGGGAACACAGAAGACACATTTCAATGGGTTAAGGCAGATGTTATACTTGCGACATCAGAGGAAAATGGTATGCAGATCATGAAGGTGTTGCGCCCGATGTTTAGAACGTGCAATAAGGTCATCTAAATAGGCAAGGGTAATATGAGATAAGTCATGGAAACAATAAGACATGGCCTGTTGAAAAGTGGCGCCACACAAGGAAAATGGTGACTCCTAAAGACAGAAAGGAATCGACTCGCAGGGAAAATGGCCGTGGAGGAATGGGGTCGAGGGTTCAAACTCGCTAGTCAATTCCAGGAGGGTAGAGGGGGTGTGTGAGGATTATCGAGGAGGGGATTCCGATGACGAAGAACAGTGGGGGCAAGCGGCTGGGAGCCTGTGGGGGGTGGGGGAGCGAGGTTGGCCGATCAGCCCAAAGTGGGCCGTAAGGTCGCAGGTAAACCTCCGTGGCGAGGCGATCCCTACCAGCCCGGAAGTGGTTCAGCAACAATTGTCACACGCTATAGTGGGTGTTCCTAATTGCAAATAAACCAACTAGCGATGAAGGCTTATCCTCGGAATCCAACGATGTCGCCGAGAGAAAGTAGCGCCTGCTCTCAGCTCGCGTACTCACAATCCTCATGAGCTCCGTGATCGAACACCTGCACACGCAAGAAACAAAACAAACGCAAGCGTAAAATCCAATATATGCAACTATATGTCAGTCAGAGAAGACATAACTCATCATCATAATCAACAACAGGAGTGGAACCATAACCAATAGTCGTTTATCATTAATCAATCAAAGGAGGATACAACATGGCTCTGACGCTGAATTCTCCTTCGGAGGGTCGCCAGCGGAACACGTCTCGAAAAAGCCTGTCGGGGATGGGACAAGCCCCTCTCTTCGGATGTCTCGACAATAATCTCCTTGCTTGGATTTGGCCTTAAGGGAATGAATCAAGGCTCTTGCAGCATTAGGCTCTGATGGCTCTTGGAAACTAGCTTGCAAAGGAGATGAGCAAGCTTTTATAGATGGAGGAAGGGGAGTTGGGATCCCTATAATCATGGGATTGGCCCTATCCTCAAGGAAGCTTCCATGAGAGGTGGCAAACCACTTCCTCTACATGGAGATCCGGAGCCAAACCTCCCAACTCAAATTAGATACCAATTTATGGATTGGTTAGGACGAAACTTCCGCCATTTATTTTTAAAAAACTCTCCTTAAAATGGTTGGCGCGAGTGCGACTCTGAGACAGAGCGCCAATTGGCGCACCCTTTTTGAATGATTTCCCCCATTGGCGCGGGTATTGAACTGGCTTCCCGCGCCAATGCAAAAAGGGGTGTTTTTAGGGTTTTTCACAAGCAGTTGTCTTCAGGGCAATGAAAGCTCATGTTCAGAGGGATGTTATGAAAGTGGTTTCAAGTCATGTCACTGCTCACAGGTCACGGAATGAACCCTCCAGTTGTGCGGGATGGGGAATTGCAGGGACGGTAACAAATTGCTGTGTAACAGATGCCCCCTAAAGCATGAGGCCCGAAGGAGAGAGAGGGGTGAAATGCTTTACGAGAACGTGTCCAACTGAAAACACCGTCGTCGGAAAACCTGCGTAGAGAAGTACAACTAATATCTCAAATACATGATATATATGTGGTATGGGCGCAGCCATCCATAACAGAGTATGTAGTAATCCAGATCCGAGGCATGGATGCAGCCATCCAGTGAGGATCGATAAATAGTCTCAGATATGGTCGCAGCCATCCAATCAGTGAGTCATGTAACTAATCATAATAATCCATAAAATCGTAGCCTGGATTCCAACAGACAAAATCCAGGGTCTCGCGCTCCATCTCGACCCGAACAAAGTACAAGTTCAAGCATGTGAATAAGTGAGCTGAAGTCGAACATGCAAGAACATCGTCTGATTACCAGCCAGTGATGAAAGCTGTTAACAGACGCGAGAGATACCACCAATGATGACAATGGCCCTCAAGGTACTATAGGTACAATCTACGGCATGTGAATTAATGAGCTAGCATCGAACACCCGTAGAATCACTCGATTGGAGGCCAATGATGAAAACCTCACGTCGAATGCGAAAAACTTGCCATTGAGGCATGCAGGCTCCAAGGTACCAGAAGGGAGTCTCTAGATCAACTCCCTGGATAATGAGCTAAAGTCGACAGGAAGTGACCTTAATCGAAGGTGGGCCATAGTGTTTCCCACATCATCGACGCGAGACAGAGGAACATGATGTTTTTGTGAATCACGATCAGATGAGAATCAGAGGAAGGTTGGTACTTGCAGAGGTCAACTTCTCTTGAACATATAAACGACACGACAGTGAGTTTGGCAGTATTTGACACCAATAGATCAGAGGTCATGATGACGAGGCAAAGAGTGAATGAGAGGTCAAAAGGGATCACCCAAACCCACGGAGGCAAGTGAAAAACGAGATGAGATGTCCCCAACCCGACACGACGCAGACAGGTGCCATGTTCAAGAGCGACATAATGCCGACACGACAATGATGTTGGTTCCATTTTCCCCACCATTTCTGGCGAGTACCTCTTTATTTTTACACAAGCTTGAAAAGGATACCATATGCTTGCTGTATAGGCCCATCCTAGTACATTTAACGAGCCCTAAGAAGGAGGAACTCAAATACCGTCATTACGACTGAATCCGATGTCATCAGGGTTTAACGAGTCTGACAAAGGAAGAGCTCAGCGTCTTTTCATATTTAGAGAGTTTGAAAAGACAACAGAAAAGTAAACTCCAAAGGTCCCTTTTCGTAAATAGTTCCTTAGATCCGAAAAGGTAGAAAACTTTGTCTGAGAAAACCTCCTAGTCGCAATAGGCTAGGGTATTCCTTTTTCGTAAATAATCTATCCCAGCCTGAAAAAGGGGTAAACGTATACTGGGTAGATGTCGTTTCGTGGCCACTTTAACGAGATCGAAACGACAAAGGCCTCAGAAATATTTTCATGTTTAGAGAGTCAGAAAAGAGTTGAAAGATGACTCCAAAATGACTTTTTCGTGTATTTACCGAGTCCGAAAAAGTATAAAATACAACTCGTGTCACCGTTTAAGTTGCGTAAAAACCTGTTGCTGCACATAAAGGCAAGTGTAAAATCCATTTTCGACAAAATATATTAAAATATTAATAAAAAATGACTTTTAAAACCTGTTTATATTTAAAAAAGTTATAAATAAGTCTCAAATGGTAAAAACAAAATTACTTTTACTATTTACCTCATTGGAGAGCAAGAGTGGTCCATTTGTGTGCAAACTTCTGACGGCGACTGCGACTGATCCGGCCTACCATTCAGATCCCTGTTTGTTCCAGGTAAGGGGCGCTTCCTTGAACTCCATTTCGATCCATTTTTTAAAGATTTCCATTACGGACTAGACTTTTGTGGAAAATTTTTAAAATTTTAGGGCTCCGCCCATTGGCGCGGGTATCGGGCACGGACCCGCGCCAATGGCCTTTTTCTTACAAAGGGGCCGCGCCAACGGCATAACTCAATTTTCCACTTTAGATTTCTGAATTGCGAGCGATTCAAATGAAATTTCAAGCATAACAGAGATCTAATCGAGGCTTTTTTATCATGTTGATGCAGGTTACTCAGGCATAATGGTTATCAAATGGAAGGAGAGAGAGCATGGGGAAGAGGATGAACTGGCTATGGAGAATGAAGCCTGTATGAATGCACTTAAGAACTGTGGACTCAAAAAGTTCTTCCTAACGCCTTGTTTACGAGCTCAACCGGAGCTACTACAATACTTGGTTAGTATATGGGATGAAAATGAAGAAGTGTTTAAGCTTCGAGACCAAGTGTTGGAACTTGAGGTTTCCGACGTATATTTCATAACCGGACTATCGCGCAGAGGTCCAGTGCCCATCTTGATAGGCAGCAGACCATCTGGGGAAAAGATGGAGCAAGTAATGGCGAGGGTGTGCCCAGGGGCACGGACCGGATCAGGAAGCGGGAAGGTGGACATCCACACTGTCCAGGATCTAGCACTCAGAGTAGTGCTACACACCATTACATGAGCTACAGGGTCGCAAGCTCCACACGAGGCAACCAAGGCCCAACTCATACTAGCCTCTGAGTGTATGAGTCCTACACTATTCGATTGGGCTACAACAGTGACAACCAATATCAAGAGGCAGCTGACAAGATGCAAGCAAGTCAAGCTAAATCAGTTTGGCTACGGTTCCATTTTGGTGTCGTTTATCCTGGAATGACTACCTATCTTTCAGGGCCAAGGGGCCATAGTTGCTGAGCCGGTACCACGAGAGCCAAGGATGGCTCGCTGGGCAGCACTTATGCCCAGATCAGGAGGAGGCCAACAGATGTCCTGGAGGCTGGAGTTTTTTTGATGGTTACGGTGGCAGCTTATCGTGGTCGAAGATTGGCCCTATGCCGGGACCGATTTCACCGGAGATCCCAATCTTTCGCTCCCGGAGGGGGAGGATTGGGATGAAGAGTTGGGTATGATACTCTTTTTGATTTTTTGTATTTATGATTTTTTTGGTAATACATGTCCGTTCTAATAACAGTTGTTATGTGTACGCAGATGTCGGCTCAGAGAGACCCGCGGGCATGTCGCCCATTGCGCGGAGAACCCATGTTGAACATGACCCTTAGGCTGAGGGTGGCGAGGGAGGTGAACTGATTCAGAACCTGGAGGGCATTGCCCGGGGGATCCCAAACTATGCACGACTAGCAGATGTTCCGCTAGCATACCAGCGACACACTGTGGGGGTGCCCAGTCGCCTCCACCGACTACTGAGACGCTTAGTGCGCGCGGTAGCATGTTACCACGAGCACCATGCAGATTAGACACCCAGGGCTTCTTTCATGCATATTTTTTGAGAGACATGTCGTCTCCAGCTGTATTAAGACAAACATGTATATTTTTTGATTTTATGTGATGTGTTGTGGATGATTTAGTCACCTTCCTAGAGACAGCCTAGAGTTGCTATAGACCAGTGCCTAGGACATCTTAATATAGCAAGGAGCCCTTTTAGTTTGGGTTGTCAGTCCAAGAACTCGCTTACTATCTCTTGTTCTAAACAAGGAAATTAGTTTTGAATGGGACCAATCTCTCTCAGAAGCTGACACAAAGATAAGAATAATGTAGGAACATCATGTAAAACTTCAGCATGAAAGCATCAGACAGTTAAGAGACTGCTTACTGTAAAGAGGGCCGATTCAAATAATATATCACAGAAATCAGATATTAGGAAGTGAGTGCAGTGAGGAACATAAGAAGATATTAGCTGGCATGAGACTGATACCCAGATACACAACAGAACCATATAAGGGCGCACCGATTTACGAATCCTTATATAACAATGGCGTTTTAAAAGCACCCTCCTTAAGCAACTAATATAGCAGAAAATATGGAAAGAGTAAACATGGAATGATATACCATGACTAGGCCTATTTAAAGCGCTTGACTAATTCCAGAAAGGGCATCAACGAGGATGAATCCTTAATGCAAACTAGTGAGCCACTCGCATTCTAGAACATGATACAAGAAGATAAATTGCATGAAATGAGATAATGTATTAACACGTAAGAGAAATTACATACTGTGAGATACCAAAGACCAGAATCCTCAATACAGTTATAACCCCTCCTCACTGAGACCCTACGGGCTCTGAAACTTCATACATAAATGTTACAAAATGTATACAAAAGTCTTCTCGCTGCACAGTTTGCTGATAGAAATCTGGAACCTCTACAATGTCTTCTTTTTCGGTCTTTATAGGAATGATGGAGAATTCTAGAGGAGGAGGTAGCTGAAACACAATTAATGACTCAATTTGAATAAAATGGCGGAAAACATTCGCGCCCACTCTATGAATGACTAACTATAAATGACTGTACTAGACAACCTGTCTATGGAAATAAATGCTGGGAGATAAAAATCTCCTTATATACAAGATAGAAATAATAAAATATATACAATATGTTGCCCGCGGCTGAGGGAAAATCTGCTGCTGTAAGAGATTTGAAATAATCTGCATTTCTGTACTGTACTCTCGGCCCTTTGGCTTTGGATTTGAGTCCCGGATCTTTAATGCGGGGTGAATTTATCTGGAGGGTTCTGAGAATCCATATCTGCGTCTTCTTTAATGGCGGTCACCTCTCCCACCTACCCTCGGCTTCTTCCTTTAATTTCGCCAACAGAATATGTCCTTTGGTATGCTCCTGATCTTTGCAACGGAGGCGGCAAGTTAAAGCGCCTACTAAGTCGTTTTAAAACCTGCAAAACCCGCAAAACATTAGAGAAAATTGACTCAGAGACAGGGAGTGTGGATACGACAGCGGTCATGGAAGTGGTGACACGGACTAGGCGAAATGTTGAGACGATGCAGGGTGACAGGAAACGCATGAAAATAATGGAGGAGAAAAGAGGTGGCAGTGCGGAATACAATGGAGGGCGATAATAAGCAAACGAGAGACGAAAGGTTCATGACCGTGCAGAGACAACTATGAATAATTGGAGGAGAACCGGCGCCGCCATGAATTATGATGACATTACGGGGAAGGTGCGACCCAAATCGGAAATCGCGATGGGAGCGATCGGGAAAGTGGAGGGAGTAGTGAGCGGGAGATGCTTTGTTTACAAAGATGAATTCAGAAGTTAAAAGGAAGTAAGGACTCGAGATGAGCGCAAGGCTGATTCCGGTCTCAAAAAACAAGATCCGCTGGTGTCTCGCATCGGGGGGGGGGGGGTAATAAAACGGTGGGCCATGAAATACCGACGATCTGATGTGCGCAGGCCCTCCATATAAGTTGATTGCCGCGCCGTTGATTTGAGCCAGATCGGACGGCCAGCATTGCGTCCGATCATTAAAACAATAGGCCCCTTCTCGTTTTGAATTATGGTTTTCAGACTTGGGTCATATGGAAACCAAAGCATGAGGGAGTCAAACTCTTAGGGACTCGGCCCGATTATTTAAATTTGGGTTTTTAACTATTGTAAAGCAGATTTTCGGGCGGAGATAGTAATGTCAAGCAGGGTTATGAGATTTTAGGCCACGGAAGAGGTTAAAAATGGATTTGAATGAGGCAGCGGGGCGAAATTCACAGGCGGAGGTGAATATGTACAACATCGGCTCCATCTGGGGACGACATGTTCGTCCTCGGGCATGTCGAGAACACGCAGACCATTAAATTTTTCATCTTATTTTTCAATTCCCCTGCGCTTCTTACTTCAGGTAATTATCAGCATTCTTTTCCTTTATAAAAATAAAAGCCAAAACAAACTATATACAATATATACAATCAGGCATTCCCAGCCCGGGTCAGAATTGAAAATAAGGCTTGAGGAACTGGCCATTCACGGGTGCATCCAACAAATCACCCTGTAGATTTTCTAAAGTAAAGGTGTTGTTCCTTCCCAGCTTCACTATTTTGAATGGCCCGAACCACAATGGATCAAATTTAGCATGTTTGCCCTTTTCTGCTCTGCGAACATCCCATCTAAGAACCAGGTCTCCAACTTGGAAATCCCTATCTTTTGTGTGCTGATCAAAGACATTCTTCATTTTTTCTTGGTATTCTATCAATCTCTGATCTACCTGGTTCCTTGTTTCCTCCAATTCTACCAGCTGATTAATTCTTCGGATCATGTCATCTGGTTCTTCCTGGTTCTCCTGCATAAAACGTGCCACTGGCAATGCTAATTGCAAAGGAAACACTGCAGCCCGTCCATATACCAGCTCATAGGGTGACTTCCCTGTTGCTCTTTTGCTGGTTATCCTATTTGCCCATAGAGCAAACTTTAATTGAGAGTCCCAGTTTTTCTGATTTTCAGCTATTGTCTTCTTCAGGGCTCTCACCAGGGTTTTATTGGATGACTCTGCTAGACCATTTCCCTGTGGATAATATGCTGTAGAATGAGTGAGGATGATGTTGTATCTTTGGCAGAATTTCACGAACCTGGCGGACTTGAAAGCCTGTGCATTGTCAGTTACAATTCTTGCTGGACAGCCAAACCTAGATATGATATTATCTTCTATAAAATTCATTATTACAGCATCTGTAGCATTTCTGGTAGGTATGGCTTCCACCCATTTCGTGAAGTAGTCTGTGGCTGTTAATATCCATTTATGTTGGCCACTTGATGGGGGATGTATCTCACCTATGAAATCCAATCCCCATTTCTGAAATGGTTCATTTACATGAATAGGGATCAAGGGCAATGCTGCTAATTTCTGCCTTTCTGCAAATCTTTGGCATTTGTCGCACGATCTAACCCAAGCAAAAGTATCTGAATACAATTTCGGCCAGTAAAAACCAGCCTTCAAGATTTTATGAGTGGTAGCCCTCCAGCTGTAATGTCCTCCACATATCCCCTCATGAAATTATGTCATTACATTTTGCACTTCATTTTCTGTGAGGCATAAAAGTAATATGCCTAGAGGGTCTCTCCAATAGAGCTGCCCATTGGCAATTGCATATTTCTGAGATTTCATCCTTACAGCTCTGTATTTCACTTTGTCACAGCCAGGGGGACAGCTGAGTGTTAACAGATATTCAACTATTTCTTTATACCAAGGACTAGTTAGATATTTCACATGTATCTTTTGAGTAGCCATCTCTAGTCCATGCTTCTCCTCCTCTTTTTCTGATTCTTCATTTGCTATCACAGACAGATTAATGCCCAAAGCTTGATGATTTGATTCAGATAACATCTTGGCAAGTCCCTGTCCTTTCACCAATTTAGTAGGCCTTATATCCAAATCATACTCTTGGATTTTTGCAATCCATCTTCCCCTTCTACCTTCGCTGTCTCCTTGAACCAGAATGTCTTTGACTGCTGCTGTAGGGACATAAGCTGTAATGTGGGACTGCAAAACATAAACTCTGAAAGCTTTAAGGGACTTTACCAGGGCATATGCCTGCTTCTCCAGTATATTATATTTCAATTCAGCATCATAAAGCACTTGACTGAAGAAAGCTATGGGCTGTTCATATCCCTCTTCATTTTTCTGCAATAACACTCCAGCAATTGTATGAGGTGAAGCAAATGAGAAAATCATAAATGGCTTTTTGTAATCTGGCCCTGCTAGCACAGGAGCTTCAGCGAATTCCCGTTTTATCCTTGTGAATGCATCTCTGGACTCCTGGGACCATTTTACTTCATTTTCCTTTTTCAACATATTGGTTATGTGCCTAACTATCTCAGCATAGTTAGGGATAAATCTTCTCAAAAAATTTATTCGGCCCAAAAACACTTGTACTTCTTTCTTATTTCTTGGCATAGGAATGCTGTTTATCACTTCAACTCTCTTAGGATCAATTTTCACACCATCTTTAGTCACAATGTGCCCTAAGAGTTTTCCCTCATCCAATGCAAACAAAGATTTTTGAGGGTTAAGAGAAAGGCCATACCTTCTGCATTTTTCAAAAGTTCTTCTTAAATGCTCAATATGCTCATCATCATTCTTTGAGAACACTGTGATATCATCAAGATACACCACCAAGAACTTGTCCTGTTCTCCGACAAAGGATATGTCCATTGCCCTCTGGAAAGTAGCCCCTGCGTTAATTAATCCAAATGGCATCCTGGCATACATAAAGGTTCCCCATGGTGTAGTGAATGCAGTCTTCTTCTGGTCTTCTGGGAACACAGCTACTTGATTGTAGCCCAAAAATCCATCCATCATTGACATTCTGGATGCTCCCACTACTTTCTGCAGGATGTGATCCATCTTAGGCAGTGGATAGTTATCTTTGAGAGATGCTCTGTTCAAATTCCTGAAGTCTACACACAACCTTATTTCTCCGTTCTTCTTTCTAACAGGAACAAGGTTCACTATCCATTATGAGTACCTTAAAGGCACAATTATTTTGGCCTTCAACAATTTTTTAATTTCTTTTTCAATAGAAGGAAGAAGTAAAGGATTTATTTGCCTGAGCTTCTGCTTGTATGGCTTTGCATCTTCCCTCAGTGGAATCTTATGCTGTATAATATTTACATCAAAAGTTTTTAGGTCCTCATAGGACCAAGCAAATACATCTTTGTAAGATTGAAATAACTTCAAATACTTTTCTTTGTATCCTTCTGGGACTCTTTTGGATAATTTAACAATTTTGGGGTCAGTGGAAGTGCCCAGATTCAAATTTCCTACTTGATCTTCTTCTAGTACTTTATTTGGCTGCATTGGAACATCGTCTTTATTGAATAACCTTTCTAGAGGTACCAATCCTCTAGGTATAACATTACCTTTCAGCTGCAGCACTTTATTACCTGCTATTCTTTCTTCCCATTTGTTTTCAGCAATATTTTCAGCTTCTTCCTCTTCGTTATCATCAATCTCCATATTGGAGAATTCTCCCACAGTCTCCATAAATCTTTTCATTTGTTCATCATCTTCGAATACCTGCCAATGCTTTATATTATCTGGAATAGATGGTCTGTACCGTACCTCCACTTCATATCTTAGGAGTGGATTCTGAGGAGGACGAAAGGTACTGGCAGCTACAGCGAGAGAGTCTGCTATTCTGTTTTTCTCCCGGGGCATGAACTGTATGTTAAATGCTGAGAAGAAATTTTCTATCATGTCCCATACTTCGTTTCTATATGCTCTGAGCCGTGGATGCTTAGTTTGACATTCATTTTTAATCTGCCTTACGACCAGCTCAGAGTCTCCAAACACTTTTAGACACTAGATGCCCATACTCTTGGCTATCTGGAGTCCCAATAATAGTGCTTCATATTCAGCTACATTGTTTGTGGCCTCATACTCCAGTTTAAAAGACAGTGGCACCCATTTCCCCGTGGGAGAAATCAACAAGACCCCAGCTCCATTGCCTTCTCTTGAATTAGCTCCATCAAAATGCAAAGTCCAAATTTCTGATTCCTGATCTTCTTTAGGCTGTTCAGCTTGGATTTGACCAAAAAGGGGTTCATGTGCATAATCCTGATTTTCTTCCAACATTAAACATGAAAAGTCTCCCTCTTTGCTATAAACTGGAGAGTTCTCTGAGCAGTCAGCCTTGGTTACCATTTTAACAAATCGAGTTTCTCTGTACAACCTCCTTTCTTGACCTCCAAAGACTGGGACAGTAGCATATGTTAAATCCAATTTAATTGACCCCCCAATCTTTGTACCCCAGGACCTTGACAGCAGCATGCCAAAGCGAGCTGGGATATCAGCAACCACAATGTCCATGACCACACTTTTCGCTGGGATTTGAGCCAAATTGACCACTAAATCTTTAATCATTCCCAAGCATTTTACTCTTTTAGAATCAAATGAATATAAATCTTTGTATGGTCTTGTAATTTGCAGTCCTAGTTGCTCCATGACAGACAAAGGCATAAGATTATGGGAAGCCCCAGAATCTAACATACAGTTATGTAACAGCAGGTCATGAATGACTAGGGATACATAAAAAGGAGGAGTAGAAGGGTCTATCTCCTCGACATGTGGACCAAAGACTACCATGGGTCTTTCCTCTTGAAGATTTAAATTATCAGGTGCAATTGGTAGCTCAGGAGGAAGAATGAAAGAGGTAACTTGAGACTGATATGCAGGCTGTTTTAACAACTCAGTCAGAGGGACAGGAATCTTAATCTTCTCAAGTTCTTTTTGCAAATTGAAAGCAGATGTGGGCTTTTCGATCACTACTTCTTTTGACTCCTTATTCTCAACTGAAGATTTAATTTCTTTTGACACTGGCTCAGCATTAGGAGGACCAACTAGTTTAGAAGAGGAGGGGATCTGATCATTAGACTGCAAGGGGTTATTTAGAAGATTCTTACCTTTTTCCGCATTCTTCTTTGCTGTTGGTTCCTTCTGAGCAGATGCCTCTTTCTTAGGTGGTTCTTCTTCTTGCTCCTGAGTTCTGGTCCTCTTCCTTGAGGATCTGAGATCATATTTGACGTTGAATTGTGCTTCCATGAAATCAGCAAATTGCTTGCAGTAATGGTCGATCTCTGCTTCTTCGTCTTCTTCTTGCAGGGGGCACTCCATATCATCATTATTTGAAAAGGCCAGGTTGGAATCCTCTAATCCGTAAGCTGTATCTCCAGTGGGGTCATCTGCTGGCCCTTCAAGGTACAAGGGATGAGGCACCTGATCTTGCTGTTCTTTCGCTTCCCTTGGCAATATTTGCAATGGAGGCTTTCTGTACTGAGGATTATATCCTCTGTTTGGAGCATTATAATAGTTCTTGGGAGCTGCATTCTTAGCTTCCAGTTCTAGCTTGACCATCTTCTTTATCATCTTGCTTATCTCATCCATTTTATCTGAATCCTTTTCTTGATTAGAGGTAGAAACCTCTTCTTTGCCTTTTCTTCTTGTTTCATGTTCTATTTTTCCTTTTAACTTCCCAGTGGCAGCAAAATTTGCCTCCAACTCTAGAGCATCTGTCTGAGCATCATCCAGGGTGACAGGCATTCTTTCCCGCAGAGAGAAACCAAAATCAGAATCAAAAGCTGCAATGAAAACAACTTTGGCAGCAGCTTGTTGAGGTTTCATATCAGCAGGAAGGTTCAGATATAATTTATTAAACCTTTTGATAAATTCTGCCACTCCCTCATTGTGTTTCTTCTTTAGCGTATTGAATTCAACGAGGCACTGCCCTTGGTCTTTCTTTTCTCCCCACTTCCTGAGAAAAGAATTCTCCATCTGATCCCAGGTGGTGATTGAATGGTTTGCCAATGTCTTGAACCATTTTTGGGCTTCACCTTCCAAGGATTGCACGAATAACCTCAGGACCACATCCAGATGCTCAACGTTTAAGTTCTCTGCAAAAGAGCAGAAGGTCTCGAGGTGCTTCTGAGCATCAACTTCATTCTCACCATTGAATCTTGGCAAAATCTTCAAGTAATCTTGTGGCATATCATTTAACACCTGGGGCAAGGCCAGAGGAGCATATTTATTTAATAGAAAAGCAGGAACATTGGCCATTGGGGGAGGCGGGGGTTGCACAACAATTTGAGATACAGATGAAGGGAGAGGAGTAGGAGGAAGTTATGAATAACAATGGGAATATATTGCATAGAAGCCTGAGGTGTAGATGGGAATAACTCACGGTTAACAGCAGCTACTTCTGTGACCTCTTTAATTTCTTCAGCCTCGAAAGCAGGATGAGATTCTCCTTCAATCCAGGTATTTCCTCTACGTGGAGTTTCTGAGTAAAACTCGGGTTTTTGTGTTCTAACTTCTTGAGAAGAAGAGGGCAGATGATCTTCAACGGAATATTCAGGATTTTCGGGACGAACCGACTTCTTCTCTTTCCAAGCTCTTTTATGAATGATCTTCTCCGGGTCAGACACGGGTGTTTTCGGCTGGGAAGTATCCGACCTCAAATGGGGCTTCCGGGAAGCCAGGACTTCCAATAAAATTTATCAAATAAAGACCAGTGGAGTCGCCAAGGTGAGAAATCTGCAACTCTTCACCTCTCTGTGCTCACCTGATTAGAGAGTGAATATGAGATGTCGAACCCAGGGAAACAGATATTCTTGAATTCGTCCCCGGCAACGGCGCCAGAAAGATGTTGTGGATGATTTTGTCACCCTCCTAGAGACAGCCTAGAGTTGCTATAGACCAGTGCCTAGGACATCTTAATATAGCAAGGAGCTCCTTTAGTTTGGGTTGTCAGTCTAAGAACACGCTTGCTATCTCTTGTTTGAACAAGGAAATTAGTTATGAATTGGTCCAGTCTCTCTCTCTCTCAGAAACCAATGCAAAGACAAGAACAATGTAGGAACATCATGTAGGACTTCAGCATGAGAGCATCAGACAGTTAAGAGACCGTTTACTGTAAAAAGGGCCAGTTCAAATCATATATCACAGAAATCAGATATCAATGAGTGAGTGCAGTGAGGAAACATAAGAAGATATTAGCTGGCATGAGACTGATACCCAGATACACAACAGAACCATATAAGGGCGCACCAATTTACGAATCCTTATATGACAATGGCGTTTTAAAAGCACCCTCCTCAAGCAACTAATATAGCAAAAAATATGGAAAGAGTGAACATGGAACAGTATATCATGACTAGGCCTATTTAAAGCGCTTGACTAATTCCAGAAAGGGCACCACTTAAGATGAATCCTTACTGCAAACTAGTGAGCCACTCACATTCTAGAACATGATACAAGAAGACAAATAGCATGAAATGAGATAATGTATTAACACATAAGAGAAATTACATACTGTGAGATACCATAGATCAGAATCCTCAATACAGTTATAACCCCTCCTCACTGAGACCCTACGGGCTCTGAAACCTCATACAGAAATGTTACAAGATGTATACAAAAGTCTTCTCGCTGCACAGTTTGCTGATAGAAATCTGGAACCCTTACAATGTATTCTTTTTTGGTCTTTATAGGAGTGATGGAGAATTCTAGAGGAGGAGGCAGCTGAAACACAATTAATGACTTAATTTGAATAAAATGGCGGAAGACATTCGCGCCCACTCTATGAATGACTAACTGCTAATGACTGTACTAGACACCCTGTCCATGAAATAAATGCTGGGAGATAAAAATCTCTTTATATACAAGATAGAAATGATAAAATATATACACCATATTGCCCGCGGCTGAGGGAAGATCTGCTGCCGTAAGAGATTTGGAATAATCTGTATTTCAGTACTGTACTCTCGGCCCTTGGCTCTGGATTTGAGTCCTGGATCTTTAATGTGGGCGAATTTATCTGGAGAGTTCTGAGAATCCATATCTATGTTTTCTTTAATGGCGGTCACCTCTCCCACCTACCCTCGGCTTCTTTCCTTAATTTCGCCAGTAGGATATGTCCTTTAGTATGTTCCAGATCTTTGCAACGGAGGCGGCAAGTTAAAGCGCCAACTAAGTCATTTTAAAACCTGCAAAACCCACAAAACATCAGAGAAAATTGACTCGGTGACGGGGAGTGTGGATGCTACAGTGGCCATGGAATCGGTAATACAGACTAGGCGAGACATTGAGAAGATGCAGGGTGACAGGAAACGTATGAATATAATGGAGAAATAGAGGGTAACAATGCAGAATACAATGGGGCGACAATGAATGAACGGGTCAAAGGTTCATAAAATATGACACGCCACCGGAACATGTGGATGGTGGAGGAGGAACACGGCGCACACTTGTGAATTATGATGACACGACCTCAGGAGGTGGGACCCAAATCGAAAATCGCAATCGGAAAGTGGAGCGGGGAGACCGGGGTGGCTCATTTTTTAAGTTCCGATTGCGATTGAGGGCGGGTGCAGTCGACTTCCGGAAATTTGTTCGATCTCAAAACAATATACGCGGCTATACTCGCATCGGGGGGGGGAGGGGGGGGGCAATAAAGCGGTGGGCTATGAAATATCGACGGTACATTGCGCGCGGTCCCTCCATGAGAGTTGATTTCCGCGTCGTAGATTTGGGCCGAATCGGACGGCCCACGACGTTGCGCACGATCGTTAAAAGAAACAGAACCCTTTTTCCTTTTTGAATTATGGTTTTCGATTCGGGTCATATGGAAGCCGAAGCGGGAGAGCGTCAAACTCTTTAGGGTCTTAGGGACTCGGCCCGTTTATTTAAATTTGGGTTTTGAACTATTGTAAAATGATTTTCGGGTGGAGATAGTAAATATGTAGCGGGAGTCATGAGATTTTAGGCCACGGCGAGAGGTTAAAAATGGATTTGAATGAGGCAATGAGGCTCCATTCACGAAATGAGAGGGAGAATATGTACAACATGATGCACACTATGTAAACATTTCGACACATATATATATACATACCTCTTTCTGGATGGATCTTTTTACATGTGATGATGTTTTGTTTATAAATTGCGCAAATGTCTATCTAGAACCAAATTAGCTACTGCATCTGTTAATGTATTCATATGTCTGGGTATGTGTTGATATGTAATATAGTCAAAATTTCTCTCTAGCAGACGAATACGCAAATACAGACGTAAAATGGATGGATTTCTTACTGAATAATGCCCGTTAAGTTGTAATACTACAAGTTGTGAGTCTAGATACACAAGTAATTCACGAATGCCGAGGTCCACAACCTCGGTTAATAATTCCAATACAACACTATATTCCGCGATATTATTTGTAGCAGGACCCAGACACACACCTTGCAGGTTAACTAACTCACCAGCAGGATCATAGATTACCCAGGCTGCCGAAGACAGATTCCTGGTACTGCGGGAGGCACCATCCGCGAAACCCACAAACGGAGTAATGGACATCTGCACAATCAGGAAGACCCAATCAACAGAAAGACGCTTACATCGCACACCACACCACACATGCACACAAATGAATATACACACCTATGTACACACACCACACTAACAATAACTTCAAGCGTAGTATTTCTTAAGGTACAACCCATTTCTAGGCTGCGCCAACGGAACTCCTTCATAATCAATCAGCTCATAAGCCCCATTTTTTAATACTCGTTTTACTATGTAGGGCCCATGCCACATGGGTTGGAGCTTTCCTGCCCCGAGTTTGTTGTGCGCTTGGTCGTATAGGAGGACAAGGTCCCCTTCGACAAAGGAACGTGGAGAGAATGATTGATCAAAGTGTGCTTTGACCCGCTTTTTCTGTGCTTCAATAACTAAGGCAGCCAAGCGGCGGGTTTCATCCAACCGTTCAAAATACAAGAGACACTCTTCTTCAGGAGAAGTGTCGGGTAAAAGTTCCACAGCCAACTTTAAGGAAGGAATTTTGCACTCAACCAGAAGAGTTGCTTCCAGACCATACACTAATTGGAATGGTGTGAATCCGGTCGCACTCTTTGCTGACGTCCGGTATGCCCATAGAGCTGAGAACAATTGGAGGTGCCAATTGGACTTATGAATTCCAACTGTTCGTTGAAGCATTGTGACCAAAACTTTGTTCACAGCCTCAACTTGGCCATTTGCTTGGGGGCAATATGGTGTTGAGCTATCGTGTCGTAAGCCCAATCTTGATGTCAGCTCGATCATAATATAATCTCGAAAGTGAGTACCATGATCGGTTACAATGGCCTGAGGGACCCCGAAATGTGCAATAATGTGGTTGAAAATAAACTGGGCAGCTGTCTTACCATCGGCGGCTAGTGTAGGCATCGCTTCAGCCCACTTAGTAAAGTAGTCAACAACGACGATTATATATGCATGCCCCCCGGCCGAATGAGGGTTACACGTCATGAAATCTACGCCCCATTTTGTAAAAGGGCCAACAGTAATGACAGGATGTAGAGGGAGGGGTGGCGCGTGCATCTTGCGTTGAAAAACCTGGCACGCGTGACATTTGCGGACTGCAACAATACAGTCTTTAAAGATTGACGGCCAGAAGTAACCCACACGCAGAATCTTATGAGCGGTGGCATATCCAGACATGTGACCGCCACAGGCGCCACTGTGACAGTCATTCAAGACTCTTTCGGCCTCTTCCAGAGTCAAGCACCGACGGAGTACCGAATCTACTCCAACTCGGTATAATGTATCTCCTACAATTCGGTAGGGTTGAGACTGATGCCGAATTCGACGTCGAGCATCTTTGGTCAACTCAGAGCAGAAAGTTGAAGTCTGAAGATACACAATAATATCGCCATACCATGGGTCACGGGTGCTGATAAGGAAGAGGGTTTTGTCTGGAATATGTTCTTCAGAATGAGATGGGGTGGAGTCTGTCGGGAGGGAACAAATGAGATCCGCAAAAACCAGTGATTTGGTCGACTTAGCAGTGGTAAACTCTAAGTCGAACTCCTGAAGAATAATGATCCATTTGGAGTATTTGCCCCCCAGTAATTGTCGAGATAGAATATATGTCATGGGGTTGCAATCCGAAATCACGGTTACAGTACGCGGCAGGATGTAGTGGCGGAAACGTTGCACAGCTTGTACAACTGCTAAAGCTAGCTTCTCGACGTGAGAGTAACACGTTTCTGTGTCGAGAAGATTTCGTGATAGATAGTAAACAACGTATTCGTTGCCATTATCGTCATCATGTACCAGAACCATAGCTATGGTGCTAAAGGCAGTGGCCAAATATAGAGTGAAATCACGGTGATAGTTGGGAGGCCGAAGCAATGGAGCATTAACAAGTAACGTCTTAAGCTTCTCAAAGGATTGTTGAGCAATGTCATCCCAATGAAAGGGAACATTCTCCTTTAAAAGACATGTGAATCCTTTGGCCACTTTCGCGTAGTTCGGTATAAAGCGTCGTAGGAAGTTAGCTTTTCCCTGCAGACTTTGCAATTGATATAACGAAGAGAGTGATGGGAGATTGACAATGGCCTCAACCTTTAGAGGGTCGAGGCGAATTTCATCCTTGGAGACTATGAACCCCAGAAGACGGCCAAAATCCACGCAAAAGACACATTTATGAGGGTTGAGTCGGATATTATAGCGTCGACAGCGAAGGAAAATCTGACAGAGGTGTTCTGGATGGTCCTCCCGTCGAGCTGAATGAGCTGGCAGATCGTCCAGATAAGGCTGAACGATATGGCGTATGTCGTGGAATGCGTAAGAAATAGCACGTTGGAAAGTAGCTCCAACGTTCTTCAAGCCGAACGGGAGCTTTTTATAGGCAAAGGTACCCCACGGACAGATGAATGCAGTCTTGTGTTGATCGGCAGGTAAAATATTTATCTGATTATACCCGGAAAAGCCGTCCATCAGGGAATAAATCTCACTCCCAGCACATTCGTCAATGATTTGATCTATGAAGGGAGTAGGATAGTTGTCCTTAGGACAGGCGCGATTAATGTCACGGTAATCAACACAGACCCTTATAGTACTCTGCTTTTTATCTATAGGGACAATATTTGAGACCCATTCTGTGAGGGGAATCGGGTAAATGAAGCCCGCGTTCAGAAGTTTTTCAACTTTTGCTTTAATGGCAGCGGCTTTGCGAGGATGCACTGAGCATAGGCATTGGCGCACGGGTTTCACACCAGGATAGGTAGGAATCTCGTTCACTACTATGCTGGGATCAATCTCGGGCATTTCCTCATAGGACCAAGCGAACACGTCTCTGAATTCTCGAAAAAGATCAGTATAAACTCGTATCTCATCAGGAGAACAAGTCACTCCCACGTGTATGTTCTCAACTATCCCCGGTTTAACGGAGATGTCGATCGGAATAGTTTGAGTAATGTTGCTCAGGTTTCCCTCTGAAAGCACCTCATGTGTCAATATGGGCGTCTGGAGAGGTGGAGTGGGAACCTGAGATGCAAAACGCTCTAGACAATCTGACATTTCCCCCAGGCTGGGCATAAAGGAGGAACGATGATGAGTATCGGTCCAAGGCAGCTCCTCAAGAGACATTGTTTCAACAATGGCTTCGTCAGAAGGGAAAATATCTTTAAGAGGATCAGGCGAGTCGGCCTCACCGAGCCAGGGGGATTGAGAATATATATCTAAAGCCATGCTTGAAGGAGCATGTTGAGGAGGAGGAGGATCAGATGCGGCTACGATTTCGTAGTAATTAATCTCTACTGGAGTTAAGGGCATTGATTCTCCAAAATCAGTCACCTGCTCAGGCGAAGGGATGAGCCATGGGTCGTCAGACCTAGAGATCATATTAACTTGAGCGGTGTGCAGTCGCGGTGTGGGAAAAATACCCATGAGGACGGGGTCTTTGAATAGACCGGGTCCTACACTATCAGGGGGATTTGGGATCTGATCCACGTAAGGAATGTTGTTCTTGGAGGTGGAGGTGAAGAAAGACAACTGATCCACCGTAACGATTTTTCCCTCGTGAGGGAACTTAAGAAGTCGAAAGAGGGTGGATGGCATGCATAGCATGGCGTGAGTCCAACTGCGGCCGAGAAGTATATTATAGTTAAGCTTGGCGTCAACCACTTCTACTTCTACGTTGACTGTCTTCCCCTGTAAAGTAATCGGTAAACTCTCGAGAACACCCAAGGGTTTGGATTCCCGACCATTGAATGCCTCTAAGGCATTGGGAGATGATGAAAGGGCTGGAGCCAATGGCCTTCCAGCAAGCGGATGACATGACACAGGTAGAAGCACCTTCATCCACAACGGCCCTATGGATGTTAAGACCGTTGATCCCGACTTGAATAACAAGAGCAATATGATGAGGAAGTCGGGGGGTGAAATTTTCTAGGTCGAAAGTGAGAAGACTAGAATCGGCGGAATCGATTCCACCGATTGCAGACAATAGAGCTTTCCGTTGCTAAGGACAACTTTGAAGAACTTCTAATGCAAACATAGCAGAAGGCGCCTGTGCCAAATCCTCAACAATACTGTAGTGCTGAGCGGCACGGGCATTTGGGTTGTAGGAAGATCTTCGTAAAACACCTTTAGAAGGTGGCCTCACAATAGGTTCAGCAATAGGCTTCTCAATTTCCAACGAACCGGAGACAGGTGGGGGAGGTGGGCCATCCACAACTTCCTTCCCAGCTGCCTGGCGCAATCCAACATAATATTTCGAACGCGTAGCAATGGAGATAGGTGCAGCACCATTCATCATAAAGACCTGGGACCCAAATGGTGCAGATGGTGAAGGTTGTTTAACCATCTGGGTCTGCTGAGATGGGTACGGTTCTTTAAGAACTGCCAGAGTCCCTTTGGAGCCTTTGAGAAGTTGACTAATTTCAGATCGTCGTGGACAATCCTTGGTATAATGATCTCCTTCACAAATAAGGCAGGGGTACTTCGGTTTACGTTGGGAACCGTCCTCGGTACGAGGTTTAGGAGACTCTGACTTTGGGGCGTCGGGTTTGGATTTGCCTTTGCCCTTCTTTTTTCCCTTGGAGGCTTTTTTCCATAGGATTAGCCTGAACGGAGTTAACCTCCGCAGTTTTGCCAGAATCTGAAGGGGCGGGAAGAGCAGAATTATTGGAAGAATTGGACTTCTACTTCCCATTCGAAGATTTTCGAGAATTCTGAGATACAGAACCAATAACACCATCCACCGCAGGGGTAGGTGGAGCTTTATAGGTTCCTGGGCATGGAGCATCAATCAAAATATCATACAGCGTGCCAGACTGAGAGTATACCAGATCAAGATACTGAGCACGTGCTATGGCTTGTTCTTCAGTCACACATGCCCCCATAGCAATATCTTGGGCTATCTTGTTAACGAAGGACGTGGTGAACCAATGAGTTAGTAGCTGATCAGGTATATCAAACTTGATCAGTCTACGATGACGTCGCCACTCATGAATGTGATCTGAGATGTGGGTGGCTTTGTCCTGCTTCAACGAAGTCAGGAGATGCGTCCCGGCCTCGTAACGGACCGATAACTGGAAGTGAGTCAGAAAAGCCATGGCTAATGTATTGAAATCTTGAAAGATGCCACGGGGTAATTTGATATACCACTTGGCAGCAGCGCCAGTAAGAGTACGCTGGAAGAGACGTAGACGAATCGAATCGTCCACCCAAGAGTTGGACGAACACCAAAGATGTTGTGGATGATTTTGTCACCCTCCTAGGGACAGCCTAGAGTTTCCATAGACCAGTGCCTAGGACATCTTAATATAGCAAGGAGCTCATTATATGCTTGGGTTGTCAGTCCAAAGAGCCCACTTACTATCTCTTGCTTGAACAAGGAAATTAGTTTTGAATGGGACCAATCTCTCTCAGAAGCTGACACAAAGATAAGAATAATGTAGGAACATCATGTAAAACTTCAGCATGAAAGCATCAGACAGTTAAGAGACCGCTTACTGTAAATAGGGCCGATTCAAATAATATATCACAGAAATCAGATATCAGGAAGTGAGTGCGGTGAGGAAACATAAGAAGATATTAGCTGGCATGAGACTGATACCCAGATACACAACAGAACCATATAAGGGTGCACCAATTTACGAATCCTTATATGAAAATGGCGTTTTAAAAGCACCCTCCTCAAGCAACTAATATAGCAGAAAATATGGAAAGAGTGAACATGGAACAATATACCATGACTAGGCCTATTTAAAGTGCTTGACTAATTCCAGAAAGGGCATCAACGAGGATGAATCCTCACTGCAAACTAGTGAGCCACTCGCATTCTAGAACATGATACAAGAAGATAATGAGCATGAAAGAGATATTGTATTAACACATGAGAGAAATTACATACTGTGAGATACCAAAGACCAGAATCCTCATTACAGTTATAACCCCTCCTCACTGAGACCCTACGGCCTCTGAAGCTTCATACAGAAATATTACAAAAATGTATACAGAAGTCTTCTCGCTGCACAGTTTGCTGATAGAAATCTGGAACCCTTACAATGTCTTCTTTTTGAGCTTTTATAGGGAACATAGAGGA
Source organism: Pinus albicaulis (assembly GCA_034641835.2). Taxonomy (NCBI): domain Eukaryota; kingdom Viridiplantae; phylum Streptophyta; class Pinopsida; order Pinales; family Pinaceae; genus Pinus; species Pinus albicaulis. The sequence continues at coordinate 32,837 of JAXQQM020066775.1, read as the reverse complement.
TTCTAGAGGAGGAGGTAGATGAAGCACATTTAATGACTCAACTTGAACCAAAATGGCGGAAAACATTCGCGCCCTCCCTATGAATGACTGAATATAATTAAATGTACTTTACAATCTGTATTCAGAAATAAATGCTGGGAGATTAAAATCTCATTATATACATGACACAACTAATAAAATATTTACAATGTGTTGCCTTCGACTGAGGGAAAATCTACTGTCGTAAGTGACCTGAGATATTTTGCATTTCTGTACTGTACTCTCGGCCCTTGATTTTGGATTTGAATCATGTATTCTTAATTCAGGGCAAATTTCTCTGGAGGGTTCTGTAGGTCCATGTCTTCGTCTTCTTCGATGGCAGTCATTTCTCGCACCTACCCTCAGCTTCTTTATTAAATTTCACCCACAGAAAATCATCCTTCATGGGCTCTCAACCTTGGCATCAGAGGCAGCGAATTAAAATGCCCTCCTGTTATATTGAAACCTACAAAACCCACAAAATATTAGAGAAATCCGACATGGATGGAGGCGGGGACGATGGATATATGGTCGACAGGGAGAAATACACAGGGTGGCGGGAGAAAAACAATGGAGGTTTTGACAAGTAGACGAAATGCGGGCTTTTTATACAACACAGTCTAGACGTGAGGAAGGAATAACGACAAATATGAATAAAAACATATAGACACACATATATATATAGCGTGAAGGAATCTTACGGATGTACGTGACCAAAACACGTGGATGTACGGGAGACAGGTGGATGGGTGATGTGGCGGAGTCAACAGGTGGGGAGACTGAATTCCGGGCCGTCGGGTTACAAACGCAAATCAATGGCTATAATAGGATGGGATCGGCGCGATGGTGGGCCATATAATATGGCGGACATGAAATAACGGGTGGGCAAGTCCGGAGAATAATCACCGTCGGATCGACATCGCCAGATCTGACGGTCCGAACAAATGCCGCTGCCCGGCGATTGCACAGATCTTAACGCGCGGGGAAAGCGGTTTTATAACCCGTACCAAAGACACGCGGCGCTTTCTGTATGGGATCGCTGCCCCCGCGGTAAATACCGCCGTTTCGATGAGAGTGGTGCGGGAGTTACCACTGGTTTTTTGCGCGCGGGGACCTACACACAGGACAATTACCGTGCCGTTGATTTGATTTAGATCAGACGGTTGCTATCGCCCCCGAAAACTTTATGACTGAGCTCCTTTCCCTATAGCCTGTGGTTTTCGGGCTCAGGTCATGTGGTGCCGATAGGAAAGAGGCTAAGACCCTGGGGCTTCGGCTCGATATAATTTAAAAAAAAAAAAGCGGATTTTGAACCTTTGGTTAATGCATTTTAGGCGGAGATGGTTGAATCAAACGGGAGCAACAGGATTTTAAGCTAAGGCAGAGGTCCGAAAGGTATTCAAAAAGGTGGCAGACCAAAAATTTACGTGCAGGGGGTAAATATGTACAACATCGGCTCCATCTGGGGACGACATGTTCGTCCTCGGGCATGTCGAGAACACGCAGACCGTTGAATATTTCATTCTGCTACTCAATTCCCCTGCGCTTCTTCTTCAGGTAACTGCTAGCATTCTTTTCTTTATAAAAATAGAAACTAAAACAACTCATATACAATATATACAGTAGGACATTCCTAACCTGGGTCAGAATTGGAAATACGGCTTGAGGAATTGGCCATTCACAGGTGCGTCCAACAAATCACCCTGTAGATTTTCTAAAGAAAAGGTGTTGTTTCTTCCAAGCCTCACTATTTTGAATGGCCCGAACCACAGTGGATCAAATTTAGCATGCTTGCCTTTTTCTGCTCTGCGAACATCCCATCTGAGAACTAGGTCCCCAATTTGAAACTTTCTATCCTTTGCATGCTGATCAAATACATTTTTCATTTTCTCCTGGTATTCTATCAATTTTTGGTCCACCTGGTTCCGTGTTTCCTCCAATTCAACCAATTGATTTATCCTTCTGATCATATCATCTGGTTCTTCCTGGTTTTCCTGCATAAAACGTGCCACAGGCAGTGCCAATTTCATTGGAAACACGGCTGCTCTTCCATATACCAACTCATATGGGGATTTCCCTGTTGCTCTTTTGCTGGTTATTCTATTTGCCCATAGAGCAAATTTCAATTGAGAGTCCCAATTCTTCTGATTCTCACTTATTGTTTTCTTCAGTGCTCTCACCAGGGTTTTATTAGATGACTCAGCTAGACCATTTCCCTGGGGATAGTAGGCTGTGGAGTGAGTCAATGTAATGTTATACCTTTGGCAGAATTTTACGAACCTGGCAGACTTAAAAGCCTGTGCATTGTCCATTACAATTCTGGCAGGACAGCCAAACCTAGATATGATATTGTCCTCTATAAACTTCATTATTACAGCATCTGTAGCATTTCTGGTAGGTATGGCTTCCACCCATTTCGTGAAATATTCTGTGGCTGTCAATATCCATTTATGTTGGCCACTTGATGGGGGATGTATCTCTCCTATAAAATCTAATCCCCATTTCTGAAATGGTTCATTTACATGAATAGGGATCAAGGGCAATGCTGCTAATTTCTGCCTTTCTGCAAATCTTTGGCATTTGTCACATGCTCTGACCCAAGCAAAAGTATCTGAATACAACTTTGGCCAGTAGAAACCAGCCCTCAAAATTTTATGTGTTGTAGCCCTCTAGCTGTAATGTCCTCCACATATCCCCTCATGAAATTCTGTCATTACATTCTGCACTTCATTCTCTGTGAGGCATAAAAGTAATATGCCTAGAGGGTCTCTCCAATAGAGCTGTCCATTGGCAATTATATATTTCTGAGATTTCATCCTTACAGCTCTGTATCTTACCTTATCACAACCCGGAGGACAACTAAGTGTCAAAAGATATTCAACTATTTCTTTATACCATGGACTAGTTAGATATTTCACATGTACCTTTTGGGTGGCCATCTCTAGTCCTTGCTGCTCTTCTTCCTTTTCGGATTCTTCATTTGCTATCACAGATAGATTGATGCCTAGAGCTTGATGATTAGATTCAGACAACATCTTGGCAAGTCCTTGTCCTTTAATTAACTTAGTAGGCCTTATGTCCAAATCATACTCCTGAATTTTTGCAATCCATCTTCCTCTTCTACCTTCGCTGTCTCCCTGAACCAGAATGTCTTTGACAGCTGCTGTGGGGACATATGCAGTAATATGAGATTGCAAAACATACACTCTAAGGGACTTCACCAGGGCATATGCCTGCTTCTCCAATATATTATATTTCAATTCAGCATCATAAAGCACTTGACTGAAGAAAGCTATAGGCTGTTCATATCCCTCTTCATTTTTCTGCAATAACACTCCAGCAACTGTGTGAGGTGAAGCAAATGAAAATATCATAAATGGCTTGCTGTAATCTGGTCCGGATAACACTGGAGCTTCAACGAATGCCTGTTTTATTCTTGTGAATGCATCTCTAGACTCCTGGGACCATTTTACTTCATTTTCCTTTTTCAACATATTGGTTATGTGCCTAACTATCTCTGCATAGTTAGGAATAAATCTTCTCAAGAAATTAATTCGGCCTAAAAATACCTGTACTTCTTTCTTATTTCTTGGCAAAGGAATGCTGTTTATCACTTCAACTCTCTTAGGGTCAATTTTCACACCATCTTTAGTCACAATGTGCCCTAAGATTTTTCCCTCATCTAATGCAAACAAAGATTTTTGAGGGTTAAGAGAAAGGCCATACCTTCTGCATTTTTCAAAAGTTCTTCTTAAATGCTCAATATGCTCATCATCATTCTTTGAAAACACTGTGATATCGTCAAGGTACACCACCAAGAACTTGTCCTGTTCTCCGACAAAGGCTATGTCCATTGCCCTCTGAAAAGTAGCTCCTGCATTAATTAATCCAAATGGCATCCTAGCATACATAAATGTTCCCCATGGTGTGGTAAATGCAGTTTTCTTCTGATCTTCTGGAAAAACAACTACCTGATTATAACCGGAAAAACCATCCATCATTGACATTTTGGATGCTCCCACTACTTTCTGCAGGATGTGATCCATTTTAGGCAGTGGATAATTATCTTTGAGAGATGCTCTATTTAAATTCCTGAAATCCACACACAACCTTATTTCTCCATTCTTCTTCCTAACAGGAACAAGATTTGCTACCCACTCTGAGTATCTTAATGGTACAATTATCTTGGCCTTTAGTAACTTCTTGATTTCTTTTTCAATTGAGGGAAGCAGCAGAGGGTTTATCTGTCTGAGCTTCTGCTTATATGGCTTTGCATATTCCCTCAATGGAATCTTGTGTTGCATTATACTAACATCAAAAGTTTTTAGGTCCTGATAGGACCAAGCAAATACATCTTTATAAGATTGAAACAACTTCAAATATTTTTCTTTGTATTCTTCTGGGACTCTTTTAGATAATCTAACAATTTTAGGATCAGCATGAGTACCCAGATTCAAATCTTCCACTTGATCTTCTTATGTTACCTTGTTTGGCTGCATTGGTACATCATCTTTGTTAAATAATCTTTCTAGAGGGACTAGGCCTCTAGGTATAACGTTTCCTTTCAGCTGCAGCATTCTGTTTCCTGCTATCTTTTCTTCCCATTTGTTTTCTGCAATATTTTCAACTTCTTCCTCTTCATTATCATCAATCTCCATATTGGAGAATTCTCCCACAGTCTCCATAAATATTTTCATCTGTTCATCATCTTCGAATACCTGCCAATGCTTTATATTATCTGGAATGGATGGTCTGTACCGTACCTCCACTTCATATCTTAGAAGCGGATTCTGAGGAGGACGGAAAGTACTGGCAGCTACAGCAAGAGAGTCTGCTACTCTGTTTTGCTCCCGGGGCATGAACTCTATGTTAAATGCTGAGAAGAAATTTTCTATCATGTCCCATACTTCGTTTCTATATGCTCTGAGCCGTGGATGCTTAGTTTGACATTCATTTTTGATCTGCCTTACCACCAGCTCAGAGTCTCCAAATAGTTTTAAACACTGGATGCCCATATTCTTGGCTGTCTGCAGTCCCAATAATAGTGCCTCATATTCGGCCACGTTGTTTGTAGCCTCATACTCCAGTTTAAAAGACAGTGGCACCCATTTCCCTGTAGGAGAAATCAACAATACCCCAGCTCCATTGCCTTCCCTTGAATTTGCTCCATCAAAATGCAAAGTCCAAATCTCTGATTCCTGCTCTTCTTTAGGCTTCTCAGCTTGGATCTGACCAAAAAGGGGCTCATGTGCATAATTTTGATTTTCTTCTAACATCAAACATGAAAAGTCTCCTTCTTTGTTATAAACTGGAGAATTTTCTGAGCAGTCAGCCTTAGTTACCATTTTAACAAATCTAGTCTCCTTGTACAACCTCCTTTCTTGACCTCCAAAGACTGGGACAGTAGCATATGTTAAATCCAATTTAATTGATCCCATGATCTTGGTACCCCAGGATCTTGACAGCAGCATGCCAAAGCGAGCTGGGATATCAGCAACCACAATGTCCATGACCACACTCTTTGCTGGGATTTGAGCCAAATTGACCACTAAATCTTTAATCATTCCCAAGCATTTAACCCTTTTAGAATCAAATGAATATAAATCTTTATATGGTCTTGTAATTTGCAGCCCTAGTTGCTCCATGACAGACAAAGGCATAAGATTATGGGAAGCCCCAGAATCTAACATACAGTTATGTAACAGCAGGTCATGAATGACTAGAGACACATAAAAGGGAGGAGTAGAAGGATCTATCTCCTCGACGTGTGGGCCAAAGACTACCATGGGTCTTTCTTCTTGAAGATTTAAACTACCAGGTGCAATTGGTATTCCAGGAGGAAGTATAAAGGAGGTAACTTGAGACTGATATACAGGCTGTTTCAATAACTCAGTTAGTGGGACAGGAATCTTAATTTTCTCAAGTTCTTTTTGCAAATTGAAAGCAGATGGGGGCTTTTCTGTCACTACTTCTTTGGACTCCTTATTTTCGACTGAAGATTTAATTTCTTTTGACACTGGCTCAACATTAGGAGGACTGACTATTTTTGAAGAAGAAGGAATCTGATCATTGGACAGTGAGGAAGCATTTAGAGGATTCTTACCTTTTTCTATGCTCTTCTTTGTTGCTGATTCCTTCTGAGCAAATGCTTCTTTATGAGGTGGCTCCTCTTCTTGATCTTGAGTTCTGGTCCTCTTCCTTGAAGATCTGAGATCATATTTTACATTGAATTGTGCTTGCATGAAATCAGAAAATTGCTTACAATAATGATCAATCTCTGCTTCTTCATCTTCTTCTTGCGCTGGGCAATCCAGATCATCAGTATTTGAAAAATCCAGATTTGAGTCTTCTAATCCATAAGCTGCATCTCCAGTGGAGTCATCTGCTGGTCCTTCCAGGTACAAAGGATGAGGTATCTGGTCTTGTTGTTCCTTTGCTTCTCTCGGCAATATCTGCAATGGAGGTCTTCTATGTTGAGGATTGTATCCTCTGTTCGGAGCATTGTAATAGTTCTTGGGAGCTGCAGTTTTAGCTTCCAGTTCTAGCTTGACCATCTTCTTTATCATCTTGCTTATTTCATCCATCTTGTCAGAGTCTTTGTCTTGATTAGAGGTAGAAACCTCTTCTTTGCCTCTCCTTCTAGTATCTTGTTCGACTTTTCCCTTTGACTTACCAGTGGCAGCAAAATTTGCCTCCAACTCTAGAGCATCTATTTGAGCATCATCCAGGGTGACAGGCATTCTTTCCCGCAGAGAGAAACCGAAATCAGAGTCAAAAGCTGCTATGAAAATTATCTTGGCAGCAGCCTCATGGGGCTTCATTTCAGGAGGCAGGCTCAGATATAACTTGTTAAATCTTTTGATAAACTCTGACACCCCTTCATTCTGTTTCTTCTTCATAGTATTAAACTCATTAAGGCACATTCCATAATCTTTCTTTTCTCCCCACTTCCTGAGAAAAGCATTCTCCATCTGGTCCCAGGTGGTGATTGAATGGTTTGCCAATGTCTTGAACCATTTTCTGGCTTCACCTTCCAAGGATTGCACAAATAACCTCAGGACCACATCCAAATGTTCAACATTTAAGTTCTCTGCAAAAGAGCAGAAGGTCTCGAGGTGCTTCTGAGCATCAACTTCATTCTCACCATTAAATCTTGGCAAAATCTTCAAGTAATCCTGTGGCATATCATTTAGCACTTGGGGCAAGGCCAGAGGAGCATATTTATTTAATAGAAAAGCAGGAACATTGGCCATTGGGGGAGGCGGGGGTTGCACAACAATTTGAGATACAGATGAAGGGAGAGGAGTAGGAGGAAGTGGAGTATGAATAACAATGGGAATATATTGCACAGAAGCTTGAGGTGTAGATGGGAATAACTCACGGTTAACAGCAGCTACTTCTGTGACCTCTTTAATTTCTTCAGCCTCGAAAGCAGGATGAGATTCTCCTTCAATCCAGGTATTTCCTCTACGTGGAGTTTCTGAGTAAAACTCGGGTTTTTTTGTTCTAACTTATTGAGAAGAAGAGGGCGGATGATCTTCAATGGAATATTCAGGGTTTTCAGAACGAACTGACTTCTTCTCTTTCCAAACTCTTTTATGAATGATCTTCTCCGGGTCAGACACAGGTGTTTTCGGCTGTGAGGTATCTGACCTCAAATGGGGCTTCCGGGAAGCCAGGACTTCCAATAAAATTTATCAAATAAAGACCAGTGGAGTCGCCAAGGTGAGAAATCTGCAACTCTTCAGCTCTCCGTGCTCACCTGATTAGAGAGTGAATATGAGATGTCGAACCCAGGGAAACAGATATTCTTGAATTCGTTCCCCGGCAACGGCGCCAGAAAGATGTTGTGGATGATTTTGTCACCCCCCTAGAGACAGTCTAGAGTTGCCATAGACCAGTGCCTAGGACATCTTAATATAGCAAAGAGCTCCTCATATAGCTTGGGTTGTCAATCCAAAAGCTCACTTGCTATCTCTTGTTTGAACAAGGAAATAAGTTTTGAATGGGACCAAACTCTCTCAGAAGCTGACACAAAGATAAGAATAGTGTAGGGACATCATGTAAAACTCCAATACAAAGGCATCAGACAGTTAAGAGACAGCTTACTGTAAAGAGGGCCGGTTCAAATAATATATCACAGAAATCAAATATCAGGAAGTGAGTGCAGTGAGGAAACATAAGAAGATATTAGCTGGTATGAGACTGATACCCAGATACACAACAGAACCATATAAGGGCGCACCAATTTACGAATCCTTATATGACAATGGCGTTTTAAAAGCACCCTCCTCAAGCAACTAATATAGCATAAAATATGGAAAGAGTGAACATGGAACAGTATACCATGACTAGGCCTATTTAAAGCGCTTTACTAATTCCAGAAAGGGCATCAACGAGGATGAATCCTCACTGCAAACTAGTGAGCCACTCGCATTCTAGAACATGATACAAGAAGATAATGAGCATGAAAGAGATATTGTATTAACACATGAGAGAAATTACATACTGTGAGATACCAAAGACCAGAATCCTCACTACCGTTATAACTCCTCCTCACTGAGACCCTACGGGCTCTGAACCTTCATACAGAAATATTACAAAATGTATGCAAAAGCCTTTTCGCTGCACAGCTGGCTGATAGAAATCTGGAACCCTTACAATGTCTTCTTTTTGAGCTTTTATAGGGAACATAGAGGATTCTAGAGGAGGAGGTAGATGAAGCACATTTAATGACTCAACTTGAACCAAAATGGCGGAAAACATTCGCGCCCTCCCTATGAATGACTGACTATAATTAAATGTACTTTACAATCTGTATTCAGAAATAAATGCTGGAAGAATAAAATCTCCTTATATACATGACACAACTAATAAAATATTTACAATGTGTTGCCTTCGACTGAGGGAAAATCTGCTGTCGTAAGTGACCTGAGATATTCTGCATTTCTGTACTGTACTCTCGGCCCTTGATTTTGGATTTGAATCCTGTATTCTTAATTCAGGGCGAATTTCTCTGGAGGGTTCTGTAGGTCCATGTCTTCGTCTTCTTCGATGGCAGTCATTTCTCGCACCTACCCTCAGCTTCTTTATTAAATTTCACCCACAGAAAATCATCCTTCATGGGCTCTCAACCTTGGCATCAGAGGCAGCGAATTAAAATGCCCTCCTGTTATGAAAAGAGCACAAAACCCACAAAATATTAGAGAGAAATCCGACATGGATGGAGGGCGGGGACGATGGATATATGGTCGACGAGGAGAAATACACGGGGTGGCGGGAGAAAAACAATGGAGGTTTTGACAAGTAGACGAAATCACGGGCTTTTTATACAACACGAGTCGGGACGTGAGGAAGGAATAACGACAAATACGAATAAAAACATATAGACACACATATATATATAAGCGTGAAGGAATCTTACGGATGTACGTGACCAAAACACGTGGATGTACGGGAGACAGGTGGATGGGTGATGTGGCGGAGTCAACAGGTGGGGAGACTGAATTCCGGGCCGTCGGGTTACAAACGCAGATCAATGGCTATAATAGGACGGGATCGACGCGATGGTGGGCCATATAATATGGCGGACATGAAATAACGGGTGGGCAAGTCCGGAGAATAACCACCGTCAGATCGATATCGCCAGATCTGACGGTCTGAACAAATTCCGCTGCCCGGCGTTTGCAAAGATCTTAACGCGCGGGGAAAGCGGTTTTATAACCCGTACCAAAGACACACGGCGCTTTCTGTATGGGATCGCTGCCCCCGCGGTAAATACCGCCGTTTCGATGAGAGTGATGCGGGAGTTACCACTGGTTTTTTGCGCGCGGGGACCTACACACAGGACAATTATCATGCCGTTGATTTGATTTAGATCAGACGGTTGCTATCGCCCCCGAAAACTTTATGACTGAGCTCCTTTCCCTATAGCCTGTGGTTTTCGGGCTCAGGTCATGTGGTGCCGATAGGAAAGAGGCTAAGACCCTGGGGCTTCGGCTCGATATAATTTTAAAAAGCAGATTTTGAACCTTTGGTTAATGCATTTTAGGCGGAGATGGTTGAATCAAACGGGAGCATCAGGATTTTAAGCTAAGGCAGAGGGTCCGAAAGATATTCAAAAAGGTGGTAGACCAAAAATTTACGTGCGGGGGTAAATATGTACAACGGATGGTAAGTCATTATGTGAGCTTGGGGGTCTTCTCCAGCTTTACCCTCAAATTTTGGGCAATCGCCGGGTACTTTGGTCGGAACCGGAGGCCAATAAGGATTGTGCAGAATCGGATCATTAGTTAATTTCGAAACATCCAGTAATTCCAAGGTAGCCAAGAACGACAATTGCGGATTGAAGGGCATGCCTGGCCCTCGATAAGGGCCAGTACCTGTACTCCACGCTGGTTGAGAATATCCTTGCCCCCAAGAGTTCTGTCCGGTAGGATTCTGACCATAGGGGGTATAGGGTGTATAACCAGCCTGATTCGGTTGCTGGTAACCAGTGTATGGGGCTTGATAACCAGAGTATGGACCCTAATTGTAAGTCGGCCCTGTTTGAGCAGTCTGCGGATTTGGCTGCTGAGTATAGATGTAGCCAGGTTGTTGAGAGTAATAGTTAGAACTTTGGGGCTGGCTATAATTCGGTCGGTATTGACCATGAGAATAGTAACCGCCTTGAGGTTGATTGGGCTGCTGATATGTGGGACCCTGCTGAGCCTGATAATTAGGGTGCAGCGGTTGATTTGGCTCCGGCATTGAATAAGTCGGCTGTTGGGCAGAGTTGACAGGATGTGCAGGCTGGCCTGGTTGAGCAGGCTGACCTGGCTGAACGGGTTGCCCTGGTTGAACATGTTGACCCGGATAAATAGGTTGTGCCGGTTGTGTAGGTTGACCTGGCTGTTGAGGAGCACCAGGTTGTGCTGGATGGGCAGGTTGGCCTGGTGGAGGGACACCAGGTTGTGCCGGATTGGCCGGTTGGCCTGGTGGCGGGATACTAGGTTGTGCCGAATTAACCGGTTGGCCTGGTAGCGGAATGGAGCCAGGTGGTTGCTGATAACCGGTTTGACCCGCAACAGGACCATAAGATGGTCCTGGCTAATGTGAAACGTTGGGACCAAGAGGATACTGAGGTTGCATAGGTTGAGAAGGTTGGACTTGCCCCCCAGGACCATATACCGGCCCTGGTTGGTACCCCGGTTGTCCTGTGAGTCCTTGAGGTTGCCCAGGTGGGACTCTAGGGAGAGGCTGCACGAGTTGACCTGAAGGGTTGTAATACTGTCATTGCGGACCGTATAATGGCCCTTGCTGGCCCGGAGGGTAGCCCTATACGGGCTGTCCCTGCGGGTCATAAGGATAGCCAGGCTGGCCCGAAGGTTGGCCTTGAAAAGGTTGTCCTTGCGGGTTATAAGGCTGTCCAAATTGGTTATACGGTAAACCCTGAGCATGAAGTTGAGCCTCAGGAGCGGGTAAACGTAAAGGGTTCCCATGCTCATCGTATTGATATGGAAAAATGTACACGGGCGTACCATCCTGTGCATAATGCGAAAAATATGAGTGGTTGGGATCTTGAGAGGACTGTCTGACCTCGGGGTTCGATTTTTGTAGGGACAATCGATACTCCTCCGGAGAGATGTTCTCCGGCATAGCAGATGCTATATAGACGTCTTCGGGAAGCAATGTGGTCCTTACAGACTGAGTGGTAACGGCCGGTGCAGATGCGGCCACCCATACAGTGGGCGTGGAGGGTACAAAAGTGACCTGAGGGGATGACGTAACGGGTGTCTTAGGAGACATCCCCAATGAAGGAACAACCGGCCTCGTAGAAGGAGCTGATACCCCCATAGAGGCAGCGGCGGTAATAATCTGACCCAAGGATCTATACCCTGCTGGTAATGAGGGACCGAGTGATGACATAACAGATGGTTCAGGGTTGTCTTCTGGAAATAAATGTCGAGGGAATAACTGGTAATCTTCACCAGACGCGGGGATTTCCTCGCTAGGAGAATCACTCATATTTGAACCTGCCGCTAGATCTCGTAATAGACGGCGAGGACTAGGAGGAATAACAACATCTAAAAAAGGCGAACTCGATGTAAGAGGAGGGAAATGCTCCCCTACTCCCAATCCAGACCAAGGGTCGGAAAAGGGCCAATTGAACTCAACTGGTCCTCCAAAGGGAAGCTTAGACAGAACCGGTCCCCCGTCGGGAAACTCGGAAACGATGGGCTGCTGAGGTTCAGCAGAGGATTGAGAAACCTCTGATGAATCGTCCGTATATGGACTACCAGTAGACGAAACAGAAGGTTCCACCACTGTGACAACAATGACAAAAGATCAAGCACAACACACACGGGCTGAAAAAGAGTCAAGACACACAATCAAATGGCCAACAAGCAAAATCTAACAGGGCGTGTGATCGCGGGTGATTTATTTTACCACATTGAAACTTAGAAACTTCATCGTTTCATGTTTTAAGAGTCAAGAAACGGATGAAAGGTGACTCTATCTCTTTCAGTTTTGAAGCAAGCATGAAAGGACAAGCGCTTGGTGATCCTTTCAAATTTAAAGTGTCAGAAAAAATCAAATGACTACTCAGGAATACTAGGCAAAGGGTGTACCAAATAACCGTGAACTGCAATATACACCTTGGTTTCAAAAATGAAAGAGAAATCAACCAAGGACTTAATGTACGTGCAGGCAATCTCCCCGAATGCTGTGTCCGGTGTATCACGGGTATAGGGCAGCAGACTCGGCTTCCTATGGATAAAGGATAGAAACCTAGTGGGGTCTCCCTTTATATACGCGATGGTACGGGGAGCACAAGTCCGTACTAGTGCTGTCTAAAGCCAAGAGGCGAACGACAACTACTAGGTTTAAAGACGCCGGAACACGTCTCTAGCCTAGACCACTAAATGTTGCGTTAATGTTTCAATGCTGCCTTAGTGTAAATTGAATAAATTTTAATGTTTATCTTCAATTACGTTTCAGTTTTCAGGCCCTAGCGAGTGTTATGTCTCGAAATCTCCTAAATGCACACTATATGCCACAGTATATCATTTCATTCGATGAAAGCTAATTACAAGAGAGTTAAGAGATTTTCACACAATAATAAAATGATCAGAGAACAACCAACAAAGTCTCTAATGCAACTAATGGAAACCAAAAACTTTTCTCTCAAAGTCACTAATCACTAATAACATCGAAAAGATTTTAATTTGCACTAACTAATCGAAAGCAAAGAGATTTTTTTTTGTATTTTCAATGTTTAATAGCAAAGTGCACTAAACAAAATGAAAACTAATGAAAAAGAGCAATTTGAGAAGTGATGAGGAAAGAGAAAAACAAACAAATTTCACTCAACACAAACACACAATCAGATCTCCAAATTGACAAAACAGTCCCTCAAAACTAAGAGAATCCCAAAGACTCAAATGGACCATGTAATCTAGGCCCAAAGCGAGACAAAGCGAAATTCAAATGAAGAAGAGAACAAACACTCAAATAACGCAATAAAATGATAAACAACCACCAAACGAATGCAGAGGAGGAATCAAAAGGTTGACTGAACAAATAGAAACCAAAAACTCCCAAGGGAGGCTCGACACACAAGAGCACTTAGATGCCCTAGGGCTAGAATGTGAAATCGATGGAAACGGGAAAACAACCAAAGGACGAAGGTCACAACCAGTCAAACAAGGCTCCAGAACACCCAAGCAGTCGAAAAAAACAAGACCAAACACACTGATCAAGCTCAGGAAGCTCAGAACAAAGAAAACCCTAGTACCTCACAGGATTGGCACGAATGTGAGGCGGAAACTAGCGCTAGAATGGAATTGGCGCGAGTAATACACTGACAACATGCGCCAATGGGCGCGACTGTCACACTGAAAAGCGCACCAACCGAGTTTGCTATGGAAAAATAAAAACAGGCAATCCAACAAGCAGACCAGTGATGATCAAGCTGACCAAAAGCCAAAATCACAAAAAGAGTCGGCCAAAAGAGCCGATCAAGCAAGCAGAATCGAGAAACAACCGAAAAGACAAGACAATACTCCAAGTGTTCAGTTCATAAACTAAATCGGAGATTGACTGAAGCAACTTTGATCTACTTCGCTAATGCAAAGCAATAGCGTTTCGAAGGCTATCTCGCTAACTTTAGGCTCCGTCTGTAGCTTACAAAGCAGAACAACAACAAGCTAGACGGTCCCCAGTATGGTCGCCAATTTGTTGTGGAGGTAAATCCCCTCTGCGGACAGAGGCGATCCCTACTAGCCCAGAGTGGGTCTAGCAACAATCGTCACACGCTATAGTGCATGTTCCTAATTGCAAATAAACCAACTAGCGATGAAGGCTTACCTGGAATCCAACGCTGTCGCTCGTAGAGAAAGTAGCGCTCCCGTTCCTTAGCTCCGGCAGATCACAATCCTCACGATCTCCGTGATCGGACACTTGCACACGCAAGAAACAAAACAAACGCAAGCGTAAAACCTAGTATATGCAACTATATGTCAGTGAGAGAAGACATAACTCATCATCATAATCAACAACAGAAATGGAACCATAACTAATAGTCATTTATCATTAATCAATCAAAGGAGGATACAACCTGGCTCTGACGCTGAATTCTCCTTCGGAGGGTCGCCAGCAGAACACGTCTCGAAAAAGCCTGTCGGGGATGGGACAAACCTCTCTCTTCGGATGTCTCGACAATAGTCTCCCTGCTTGGATTTGGCCTTAAGGGAATGAATCAAGGCTCTTGCAGCATAAGGCTCTGATGGCTCTTGGGAACTAGCTTGCAAAGGAGATGAGCAAGCTTTTATAGATGAAGGGGAGTTGGGATCCCTATAATCATGGGATTGGCCCTATCCTCAAGGAAGCTTCCATGAGAGGTGGCAAACCACTTCCTCTACATGGAGATCCGGAGCCAAACCTCCCAACTCAAATTAGATACCAGTTTATGGATTGGTTAGGACAAAACTTCCGCCATTTATTTTTAAAAAACACTCCTTAAAATGGCTGGCGTGAGTGCAACTCTGAGACAGAGCGCCAATTGGCGTGCCCTTTTTGAATGATTTCCCCCATTGGCGTGGGTACTGAACTGGCTTCCCGCGCCAATGCAAAAAGGGGTGTTTTTAGGGTTTTTCACAAGGAGTTGTCTTCAGGGCAATGAAAGCTCATGTTCAGAGGGATGTTATGAAAGTGGTTTCAAGTCACGTCACTGCTCACAGGTCACGGAATGAGCCCTCCAATTGTGCAGGATGGGGAATTGCAGGGACGGTGACAAATTGCTGTGTAACAGTAAGGTCAGCCTAAGATGATTACATCATGCAAACGTTCGCCAGGCTAGGATCTGATGTGGTAGGAGGGTCCAGAAAGGTTTCAAGCAAGGAGGAGTCTTTATAGACGGTGGGGGAAACACGGGGCAAAGAATTAGTGACAATAGAAATAGAGGACTCAGGGGAAGTCTGAGGTTGTGGTTCATAATATGTTAACTGGTCGATAGTGACAATTTTTTCGTTATGGGGGAAAAACATCTTGCGGTGGACAGCAGATGGGACGGAAAACATGGCATAGGTGTAACTACGCCCCAAAAGAATGTTGTAGTCAAGGAGGGCGGTGATAACTTCAACGTCGACGCAAACAGTCTTGCCCACAAGGGTAATAGGACAGTTACGAAATAGGCCAATGGGCTGAGAGGCGTGGCCATCCCACGCACGAAGGGTGATAGTGGAAGGGGCCAGTTCAGGGGATCCAAGTTGTTTCCAAACCAAAGCGGACATTACACAGGTAGATGCCCCCTCATCAATAACACATCGAGTGACGGTAGCATTTGGGATTTTGATTGGGATTTGGAAAGTAACCGAAGCAGGAAGGGGGGGATGGTCTGACTGACGGGCGTCGAAAACAATTAATTGGTCATCAGCAGGATCTACAACACCCAGGACAGATAGTAGAGCCTTCTCTTGAGAAGGACACGATTGGAGGAGTTCCAGTGTTGAAATGGCAGCAGGAGATTGTGCCAGATCATCTACTATGCTGGATGAATGGGTAGCCCTACCGGAGGCAGCATTTCGGCGTAATGGGCCCTTAGGAATTTTGGTATGAACCTCAACTTTGGGTGGAGGGATTTGTAAGGGACCATTGGGTGTCGATAGAGGCTCTGTAGGACCTGATGATGGGGACTCGGAGACAGACGAAATGGGAGGTGAGGAGTACTCATGAGACCGAGTTTGAAGATTAAGGTCGACGGAGAGAAGTTGGTCAGATGTCATCATGAGGATTTGGTAATCAGAGGAACCAGAAGGAGAAGGTTGAGTGGTTACCGGGGCATGAGGTGGTTGAGTGGCCACAAATCCTTGTTGAGGGAAAGGATCGGTAAACACAGCGGGTTGAGAAGTAGCGGTATTGGGAGGGACAGGAGGGGAGGAGTGTTGTCCCCGAACGGTGGCATGAGATTCCCACATCTATTGCATTTTTGGTAATATGGGACAATCGTGAGTGTAATGACCAAAAACACCACAACATGAACAAGGATTATTGGTGCGAAGGGGCCTGTTCAGCTTGGGCTGAGAGCCCTGTGGCTGGTTAGCAGTGTTAGGGTCAATACTGGAAGGATTAGGTCCATGATTACGAGGCGGATGGATTGCCTCTCCTCCGCCGTTGAGAGGGAAGAGGAGTAGTCGCACCTTGCTGCGCAAATACGTGTCTGGGAGGGGGTAGTAAGTGCGGCAGCGGGGGTGGGGAAGGCAAGGGAGTGGGAGGTCCAAATGCTGGAGGAGCTGGGACACTAGGCTGTGGGTAAGAATAAGGGTGAGAATGGGAAACATTGAGGTAAGCAGGAGTGTGGGCAAAAGGAGGAGGCGGGCCATATCCTGGATACATGTTACCGGGAGGGGGAAAGGTGCTGGAGGTGCTGGCCCCTCTGGGAGGAAAGCCATAGGTCATAAGAGGTTGAGCAGAGGTATGAGACATGGCGCCAATGATACCGTCGGCAGAGGGAGATGCCCTCGAGGCATTAGGTCCACCGGGCTTGGGGAGGTCAGGAAGGACGGTATAAACATAACCAGATTGGGCATAGATAAGGTCATATTTTAAGGCTATTTGGAGGGCAGCTTCTTCGGTTTGGGGAAAATGGGATGCGACATCTTTGCCAATGGGAGGTAGGAGAGAGTGAAGGAACCAGTCCATGTAAACCCGATCTTCAAAGGGAGGAGCGCAACACAAGCTTCGTCTTTGTCGCCATTCTTGGACATGAGCGGAAAGGCGGGTCGAAGAGGATTGATGAAAAGAGGTTAAGAGTTCAGTACCAGTGTCGTATCGGAGGGGGAGCTGGAAATAAGATAAAAAAGCTTGGGCAATGGTCGCAAAGGTGGTATGGGAAGAGGTGGCTTGGTCAACATACCATTTGGAAGCTTCGCCGGTAAGCATGCGTTGGAATAATCAAAGACGGATGGAGTCATCGGTGATGGAATTGGAGGAACACCACATGTGAAAAGATCGGATATGGATGGAGGGATCTTCACTATCAAGGCCTTCGAACTTGGGAATGTCGGAGGGGAGCTTGGTTGGCATAGCAGGCCAACTGACATCGTGGCGAATGGGATCATTAATCAGCTGATTGAAATCGGGGAGACTAAGGCCAACCATATAAGGGAGTAAAGGGGCAGTCGAGGTAGGTCTCGTAGTGGTTCCACTGGAAACAGACCCAACAGTAGAACTGGGGTTAGGGCTAGGTCTTGAACTAGACATGGTGAAGGTAAGAGGGGGAGAACTAGGAGTAGGGGGAGAACCCGAACAATCAGAAGAAGAGTCGGAGTGCGGACTCGGGGGAGGACTCACTCGATGACGATGGGAAGGAGGAAGTCATCCAAATGGAAACTGAGGGTGAAGGCCAAGAAGTCTCCGGGATAGGCGCCTTGGAGGCGCAATGATGACTGGAAGAAGAAAGACCGATAGGGGCAGCAAGAGGTGACAAGGGCAGGAAGGTGCATTGTCAATTAATTTTAAAATCGTTGCCAGGCAGTGTTAACCAGGCTCTTCTTCACTTAGGGTCAGTGTGTGGCATGCGTTAATTTTAATTGTTTAAACCTAGACGTTTTGAGAGAAAAAGAAAAAGTGTGCTGCGTAACTGAAAAGAAATATTCAGTAAATAAGACTGAAAGAATAGAAAATTAACAGCTAACAATCCATCAAGCTAACCCAAGAAGGCGGGTCTCTCAAAACTAGTCGATAAGAGGGAAAAGCACGCGAAAAGAGGCCAATAGATCGAAAGTCGGGAGGGATGGAGATCTAATGGGGAAATCTGCTGAAAAGAGGTGCAGAGAACAACAAAGAAGCAGGGGCAAGGTTGCTGCTAGAAAAAGAGGGGATCAGCTAAAAAATAGGGGGGTCTAAGAGGTGACCCTAGAGATGAACCCAAACAAAACGAAAGGAGGTGTTTTGAACGGGAAAAAGAGCTAATCTGTAGGGATCTGAAAAGGAGGAATCAGATCTGAAATAAATAAGACTGAAACTTTGGTAATTCAGACGTTTGAAACAACAAAAACTCTCCCACCAAAAGTGGAGGGTACTAGAGCCCTAAGGGGCAAGATTCCCACTTAGTTGAGTGAAACAGATCAGAAACAGGTCTGAACGGGCAGAGACAGAGGCTGGAAAACCCTGACAGAAGCTTTAGGCAAACCCAGAAAAAGTGTTGGAAAATTGCAGAAAAATGTGCTGGTTGCAGTTTTTGACCTGTTTTCAGGCCAGGTCGCAGGTTTTGAGTAGAAAAGTGCGACCTCAAGGCCAGGTCGCACTTTTTGGGCCGATAAGTGTGACCTGCAGATCCTAGTCTCTCGGCGGCAGATTTCAGAAAAATGTGTCGTCTCAGCTACGGCTGATGTCGGTCACCTGCGCAATAGGGCCATAAACACACGGAAGTTAGAAATTTTAGTGTTTGAGGGTTTTCGAGGTGAAAACTAGCATAAAAATAGGAAAAACAAAAAATTGGAGAGAAACCCTAGGGTTTGAAACAACTAGATATGCAGGAATATAGAAAACGATAATGGTCGCAAAAGAAAACCCGTGTGGAGTCGCCAATTGTTAGTATGAATCTTTCGTCGTAAAAGATCACTTTAGCTACGCATAAAAAATAGCCCTAACATCGATTATGGCTGAAAAATATATTTAAGTTTGCTGCACAAATCCAGATCTAAGCACAAAATACATTAAGCAGATAAAATACAATATGGCTCTATGCATCCAATAGACAAGACAAGAACAATGTATTTAAAAGAATTTTATATTATATTAAAGAATGGAGCACCTGAGAGGAAAACAAGAAAGGTGTTTTCCAGTTCGCCTCAGTGGGATGGGTTCTTGGAAGTCCTCAGTGTTCCAGATCTAACATTCCTCTCTCTTATTGGTGTGGAAAAACTAGACAAACATAGAACTCAATGGGAGCTCATAAAGCAAAATGGAAAAATGGTGACCAAGAGTAGATCGAGAGTGATCTAATGCAATGGAGGTGACTAATGAATGGGGAAAACCCTTCTATTTATAACAAAATATTGGGGTGTTCTAGAACTCGGTGTATGAATAAAATATTATTAATCAAATTCTAGAATCACCCTTTAGGAATATTTTATTATATTTGTTGGAGGGAAAAGGATTTTTGACTTGGGTCAATTCCTTTATTTATAAACAACAAATAAATAAATGATTTATTTATTATTTTAGGGAAATTATGGGAATATAATTAAATAAATAATGGTTTATTTAATTATTTATATGTGACTTAGTCAAATTTAACTAAGAATATTATTTAAATAATGATTTGAATAACTTATTCTTAGGAAATAATCAAATAAATAATGATTTATTTAATTGATTTCCTTGTTTTGGGTTAAATATGACCATGCAATATAGACAAATGTGGTGAAAGCAATTTTACTTAGGGTAAAATTGGTCTTACATGGTGTACTTGGGTTCATCTAATGATAATAGGTTAGATGACCAAAAAAATGGTGTAACATCTAGGGTAGTGGAATCGAAAAAACATTTCATTTTTCATTTTGGAATGTGATGCGTTCAAAGACATCAAAGAAAGTTATGGGAATATGTTAGCATCAGTTTCTTGGCATTGTCTTGTCAGCGATGAGATTGTTGGAAGGTTGGGCCAGCTCATCATCAATTTGAATAAGAAAAGATCTGAAATGCAAAAGGAGAAAAATAGGGAACTCATAATCCCATAGAATATTTTTAGTCTCGTGTACGTTAAAAGTTCATTTCATTTCTGGTAAAGTAAAAGGAATTTTCAAGTGACATTGGATAACTAATTTGTTTGGAATAGCTTTACATAGGAAGCTCTTTGCTGCCTTCGATCGGTGACCTAAGCAACCTTAAGGATTTGCGGTTGTGTTTCCCTGCATTGAATTGTTTGCCGGAATCCATTATATGATTGAATTAGCTGACTAGGTTGCAAGTCTCACAATGTTCCTAGCTAGAGATGCCTTTTAAAAAGCCAACTGAGGGCGAATGTGAAAATTATTGCATGGTTAGGCTCAACTGCTCGTGATTTTCTAACGTAAAAATATTGAATAAGGTATCATTTGGCGGAGGTGTTTGCCCCAACCATCAACAACTTTCCATCATCTTTTGTGATCTTGCGATGATTGGAAATTTTCCAAAGGCACTCATAATTGCAATTGTAATGTTGTAAATTGAGGAAAATAGAAGGGTTATGCGGTCTTGCAGAACTAAGAAGGCTGAGCACTCGGGATGGAATAAAATTGGAGTTCTCGGGTTTTGAAAAACCGAGGTTGTTGGAGGATCTTAATGTATGTGGTTGTGGGAAACTGAAAATCATAGGGGGATCCACAGATCTTACAGACCTTAGAAGAGTAGAAATTTATCATTGTTATGACTTGGAAGAGTTGCCAAGATTTTAAAAATTGAGGTCGCTGAAGGAGCTTTTTGTAAGCGCATGTGGGAAACTGAAGAGCATAAGGGGAACAATAGATCTTGCCATCCTTTGAAAAGTAACGAATTTCTCTTGCTATGAGTTGGAAGCGCTGCCGGGTTTTGAAAAATCGAGGTCGTTATAGGAGCTTAGTGTAAAAGACTGTAGGAAGCTGAAGAGAATACAGGGATCGGTGGAGCTTACAAATCTCTGAAAATTAACAGTTAGTGATTGCTTTAACTTGGAATAGTTGTAGGGTTCTGAAAATTTAAGTTTGTTGGAGGAGCCTGAATTAATTGAATGTGCGAAATTGAAGACAATATGGATATCAACAGAGATTTCAAAGCTTTGAGGAATATATGTTCATCATTGCTCTTACTTGGAAGAGATATCAGGTTTTGAAAATTTGAGGTCTTGAAGCTTAAGTGCATACATAGTATGGCTCAGCGGAGACACCTTGAAAAGATACATGTTTTTAGTTTGCCACACTTAGAGGAGCTGTCGAGTGTTGAAAATTTGAGGTCGTTGAAGGTCCTTGATGTAAGTACATGTGTCAAGGTGAAAATAATATAGGGTTTGGTGTAGTGTATAGAGCTTGAAATAGTGCATGTTTCTGGCTTGTCTAACTTAAAAGAGTTGTTGTGTGTCGAAGCTCTAACATCATTGAAGCTCCTTGATGTGTCTCAATGATCTAGGTGGATATTGGTGGCCACCCGCCTATTCCACTTGGGGCCCCACCATTGTCTCTTTTAGTTTTTCAATTTTGGCACGACTTACTATTTTTAGCAGTTTTTCGGGTCCTAAACTTCTAGAGCCATTTTGAGGCCCTAAACAACGTTTTTTGGGAAAACTGGGAGCAACATAGGTACATGAACTGATATTGCTCACTTGAAAGTTGTGGTCCTCGAATAAATCTTTCTAGCGAGGTATGGTACACGTCAAAAAGAGATCATATGCCAAAGTTACGTCCCTGGGAAGTTGAAACACCAATTTACCGAAACGGGGCCCATAGTTTTGGCGCTTCATCTCCTAGGGTAAGGGTTTTGGATGTTTAAGGTTTTCCCTTGTTTCTAAATAATAAATAGGCTCTCGAGCCTCATTGTAACTCAATTCAAAGGCCTGTAGCCGCCACATCTCTTCTCAGAGATAAGCTTCTAGCGCCCTAGCTAGTTTATTTGCATTATGTTTGTAAGCAAATTTCAGTTCTTTGATATTAATGAAATGAAGTGTTATTCCGCTGCATCTT
Source organism: Pinus albicaulis (assembly GCA_034641835.2). Classification (NCBI taxonomy): domain Eukaryota; kingdom Viridiplantae; phylum Streptophyta; class Pinopsida; order Pinales; family Pinaceae; genus Pinus; species Pinus albicaulis. The sequence goes on along the minus strand of JAXQQM020066775.1, from coordinate 10,641 downwards.
TGTGTTTATGGTTATATGTGTATTATGTTGCGTTCCTGCATAAATCTGGATCAGTGGTATCAGAGGGGTCTGCTTTTTCTCGATCCTTCTTTACATGTCCCCAACGAGGTCGGGGTATAAGGAGTTAGGGCTCGATCTGGTGGAACCTTTGCAAGATCAACCACGCAAACCCCAACGGTTGCCCATGGGGGATGAAAAGAAAGATGAGGGAGCAAGAGATCCTATCAAAATATTGCTCGAGGAGGCCCTCGAAAAACAAAGGAACGCGATGATGGATAACTTTGCCCAGATCCTTCAACGACTGCCCACCGGCGGCGCATCTGCATCCAACAGCCACTTTGGAAGCGCAACTCCCTTTAAGGTACAAGTAAACGTTGACATTCCCATATTTGAGGGTCAAATAGATGCAGATGGTGTAGATAGATGGTTGAATCTATTAGAAGGATATTTCTCAGTTCATGACTTTTTCGACCGAGAGAAAATTATTTTTGCACTCCTCAAAGCTACCCTCCATGTCAAGGACTGGTGGGAAACCTACTGTGAGTAAAAGGACGAGACAGAACCCTCTCTGTTCTCAGCCGTACCCACTTGGAATCCTTTCCGAGACACCATCAAGGAACAATACTATCCCGTGGGGAGCTATGAGGACAAGTACATACAATGGACGACGTTGCGACAACAAAGGGATCAAGATGTGCATGAACTGACGAATCTATTCCATACCCTGCGCACAAAGTTAGGTATCAAAGATTCAAAGAAACATTTGGTGCTAAAGTATCACAGTTGTATACACAGAAACATTCAGGAGGAAATGGAGTTCCTCGACATCTGCTCGCTTGGTACGACATACTGGTATGCTGCCAAGATTGAGCAGAAATTCAAACAGAAGAAGCGAGACTTTGGATCTGCGAATCAAAAGCAAGGGAAAGGTGCCCCTAAACCGCAGAACAAAGGACAAAGCCAAGGCATGGCGGCCCAAGACAACCTGTCAAAGCCACAAATAAAGAACAACACTGCGAAGCCAAAGAAGGACATGGGGAAGTGGTGTGAGTTCCATAAGAGCTCCACTCACAACACAAGTGAGTGTCGGGCCAAGCAATCGCTGGTGGCCGAGATGAGGGCTTCTGAGTCAGATGCATGCTCCGGCTCTGAAATAGAACCTGACAAGGGGAATGACAAAGGGAAACAGATTATTGATGCAGAGCCCAATGCCACTGTTGCCACTGTGAAGATCCAAAAGGAGGAACCGAAAGATCCAGAGGAGGAGGAGCGTCTCTTCCACTCCTAGATGTGGGTAAAGGGTTCCCCACTAAAGTTCATTGTCGACAATGGGAGCCAAAAGAACCTCATTTCAGCAAACACCATGAAGAGGTTGGGCTTGCAGACTACAGCGCACCCACATCCATACACCATAAGGTGGCTTCACAAAAGGAATGGGAGTGGCCCTGTTTGTCCAACCTGCCCAAAGAGATGAAGAAGGACCAATCATGGAATCATCTACTGGATTGATTGTACTGGAAAAGAGCGTTCATCAGCTAAACATGTAAATATTCCAAGTTAGATTAGGGTATGTAGGAATGTCAATAAAGCTCAGCTCTTGAGCATCTAGTTAATCTTTTTGTTTATTTCTCTGAAGAAGAAAAATGAAAAAAATACAAAAACAATAGAAAAGAGAAAAAGAGCGCAGATTGTAAAACAAGAAAGGTACAACCACATACCAAAAAAGAGAGACAAAATTTGAAAGTGTGCAAGCCTAAATGCCACTCCTAAAAACATACTGCTATGTTAGTCATACAGCCTAATCATGACTAATTAGTTTTTCAATTTACTGCTAATAGGTTAGTGAATTAGATTAGCCAAACAGTACAATCTTGGCTTATCAGTGGAAGTAGATTATGATAGAAAAAACAAAGGTTCAAACCAATTCAATATCTGAACCTATGAATCTCAAAAAAATAATGGCTCTAATTAGATTAAATCTTGAGCCAAAGATAGAAAACAAACTGGTTCCAATATGGTCAAAACTTGAACCAGAAGAAGAAAGAAAGACAGCTAAAAAAGAATCAAAATTAGAGCTAAAGAATAATGAAGGATGTTTTAACTTTCAGATCTTAAGCCTTCACACTTTTGTTTTAAATTTTCTGCAAAAAATAACAGTCTATGTGCAGCTTGTTTTTATGCCATAGATCTGCAGCAAGTCAGACTGTTTAATCTTGACTTGGCTGCTTTTAAATTTTCTGTTCTAGAAAATAGAGAATAAAAGTCTGTTAGACAGTCTAATCCTGACAGATAGTAGCTAGGTAGAGAAAATTATGAGTTCAACTACTTAATCTGAACTCATCGAGGAATAAGATTAGACTCAGATTAGTTTCCTGTTTTTCAAAAGAATAAAATGTTGATGAAGAGAGTTTGCAAGTCCAAATGCACTCTGAAAGAAGAAAAAATGTTATGATCATTAGGAATGGGTAAGTAGAGATGTTGTTTTGATAGAATTCCATTGTTTCAGATTGCTACAGAGATTATCCAATCAAAGAAAGGTCAGCTAAAGGAAAAGAAAGTCGCTGCCCAATGGATGAAGGCACTGGTTTACTGAAAAGCCAGAGATCAATATCTGAGGTTCTGGACACCTAAAGAACCAGCTGTCCTCCCCAAGTGGAGCGACTGTTAGCCACCTATAAATTCTGTTATACCATGTGGTGGTTAATTTTGTCTTCAAGCCTTCAAGAGATAGTTTCCTTTGAAAACTTATCATCTTTTGAAGTTTTATGATGATTATTACCCTTTGAGTTAATCTTCACTGGTGTTTCACTAGTAGCCCTAAAGTACCTGTTGTTTACCAAAGAAAACTGCTCATGAGCCTCCATTCTCATCATTCACTTCTCCATCTCATTTTCACAAATCATCTCCATTTCCACCCCTATTTTCCTTTACAAAATTCCCCTTTCATCCTTTCATATTAACCTCCAAATCATTAAAACCCTCTTTTAAACCTTAAATCATCCTTTTATTTGGTTTAAAAATCCTTTTTTCTAGCCTACCAAAACCCTCTTTTGGCCTTAAAATATCTGTTTTTGGCCTAAAAAGAGTCTTTTGCTCTACAAAGGTATTAAGCCCCCAAGGGCTTATTTCCTTTAACCCCTTCCTCCATGAATCCTTGGCCCCGCAATCGAGCGCTAGAGGGTCTAAACATCCCTTCGGAACTTTTCTTTCTTTCTATTTTTTGTTTTTCGACCTTATGGTGTTAAAAAAATCTAGACCGTCCATCCCGATAAATCTGACGATCATTGTACACCCCGATGATTCAAATACCTTTTTGACCCGTCCACCCCGCGACAAAGTTGCTGACGCACCACTAGACCCACTCTAATTTGCCCTCATGACTATTGAGTTTTTGCGCTCAATAATAACCGTTGATGTGCGCTCCTTCCATCAGATCAACGGTCATGGTCCCATCGCGCGCCATCGAGCCCTATGTCCCACCGTACATCCTCCGCGCATCTTTGGGTTGATCAGATTCTACCCGCACCGTAAGATCTCCCGACGATCATCCGACGACTCAAACACAATATCGCACAATTTTTGGCCCCCTTTCACAGTGCGCTACTTCCGCACGATAAAAATGGTTTTGGAAATCCACATGTTGAGCGATGAATGGAATCGCGTTCCAAAAGGTAATACCGCCTCCCCCCCGAAAAGCTGCGCGAAAACCACTGATAGTTTTCTCGAAACCGCTTTTTCCTAATTCGCGCCATATTTTAAATTTGAAGCCCTGTTTCTATGTTTACCATAGAAACCCGTCCTCCGCTGCAAATTTCTCCATCCTCACTGCTCCAAAACACTTCCACGAACCTTCCAAAGCAATTTAAACCAATAAATCGCAAGATTTAAATAACGTTGTGTGTTTTTTATGCAGGTTTAATGAAGATTAAGGTTAAAACCCTCCCACAGATGATTACAGTATTATGGGCCGAGGATGACGATCCTCATGGCCCTTGATACAATTTTAAAGGGTTTGTGAGTTTTAATTACACGTTTTTAGGGAATCGATGAGTCATGATCATCGATTCATTAAAACAAAAACCTCCACCTATGCAAACCCTCTGCACACCTGCAAACAGCAAACACAATGAACATCAGGTGATTAAAGAATATCTGTATCAGAGACAGAGGATCAAAGCATAATTAGAGGATTAAAGATATAATCAAAGCTTGAAAGGATCAAGGCACAAATTAAAAATCAAAGGCCTAAACCACAAATGAAGACAGATCCAGAAGACCTTGAATGCCACATCAGAGGGGCTAATTGAATCCCCAGATACCAAAATTGCCACCTGCAGCCTCTATGCCTCAAAGGAATATCCAAATCAAATCTCAGTCAGTAAAATTGAGACTAAAGACAGCTAACAGTTATTACAAACAAAATAACATATTTTAAACTGTCATTAAAGTTATTGTAAAGATAAGAAAGTTCCTTAAAGTCAATCTTTTTACCCACTAAGCCTAAAAAGCAAAAACAGAGTAAATAAGAATGAGTTGTAATTCAATGCTTTCCTGCCTTATGCCTTGCATGGTTTTCAAGGCTAGGAGTTGCATTTAGTATAGGATTAATTACACCTCAACCCTAGAAATCTTCCACCTCCTCATTTCTTCTATAAATACTTCTGAAGAAGATGAGAAGTTGTTGGTTGGTTGGTCACTAGTTGTAACATTGGAACTCTCTGAAATAATACATAGTCTATTGAAGTTGAAGAAAAAATTGAAGTCTTGGAAGCTGGATTATGTTTTGAAATGCTTGTTATTGAAAAGGCTCTATCATTGGGTCCCTGAGCTTGGCTGTTGGTGATGTATTTTTAACTGCCTGTTGTTTTTCCTGTTTTCATTTTGTTCCATAAATTCTTACTACAGTAGGGTGAAAAGTTTAGGCTAAGAAATGACTCCTGGAAGCACCTTAGACCTGTTTATCCTTCACTGTTTTATGTTTTCTTCTGCTGAGGAATTTTAGAGTCTTTAATCATTCTCTTGAACCCTTATGCTTGTTTATTTCTCAAATAGTTCAAATAGTTGGTTCCAGCATGATTTATGGTTTTCCCTGATTTTCTGCTACCACTTGAAAGCTGTTTTTGAAGTCTCCCTTTGAAGTACCATTGTTTATAGTTTGCTAAAGAGGTCTGTTTTGATCATACCCTTTGTTCCTGCTTAAATAGTTGTTTTAAAGGTCTTTATAGTTGTAATCATGGATGTTTAGGCGTTCCCTCTTCTTTGACTGCAATTATCAGTGAATCTTTCATGTTTTCTAATTCCTTTGAAATAAAGTCTTTGAGGAAATAGGGTGTTCCCCGAATCTTAGATTTCATTTTAAAAGTTGTCTTGAAGTCATTATTTGCTTTAAGTGTGGTTTGTAGAATTCATGGTTAGTCCTGTCTATGAAATACCTCTTTATTGTTCAAATTTTGTTTTTAAGTCCCCTTTGTTTAGAATTCAATTTCTCTTTCCAAATCATTAATGTCCATCTCATTCATAAAACTAAATGATCCTGTGGTCAAGTTAGATTTGCCCTTTTATGTCCCATATCCATTGATGAGTTTGTCATAAACCTCTTCTTGACTCCATTGCCCAATGAACCTGATACTTCTTCTTTCTATCTATACTACCTAGACCTTTCATGATCTGTTGTGCCAATTCAACCAAACAAACAAACAAACAAACCAAACAAACACTTGCATTTAATAACTAGTCTAAAATCAATATTTAAAAGCAAACAAGATATACCTTTGCAAACAAATAATTTGAGAGATCCATCTCTGAGAACAGGAGGACTAGATCCTGGAACTCTAAATATTGGTTCTAATGTTGCCTTGTCTTTTGGTTGGCCAATCTATCAAAACACAGGACCCCAACATAATGGCGATCATGATGGGACCTATTTAGTATATAGTTGCTTGAATACCTCTTTAAAACTCTTTAGGCCCTTAATTTGACAAAGAATACCCTGGGAATTGTTATCCCACCTCATCACCAACATAATGGCAATCACGGTGGGACCTATTGAATCTATGATAGCCTAGCAAACTATTATAAACTCATTAGTCCTTCAATTTCCTAATAAAATTAGTTACCAAGCCTTAGAGTAGACTCTGTTTGTTTCACCACCTTAGCTAAGTGTTGAATCAGATATAGGACACTCTTATAACCTACAGGACTATAAAAAACTCAGAAAACCCAAAAACATTTCAGATTGGCTTCATAATAAACATCGGTGGTGGACCATAGAACATTTTACCTCCAAGGGAGCTAAAAATTTCCACCTGGCGACTCCACTTGCCTCCAGTAGGCCTATTACTTCACTAGTCCTTGTAAACTCTCCTAGGAATGCATTGAGCAAACCCAATCATGCTGTTGGTAGATAGAAAAGTTCAAAATCTTCCACCTGGCGACTCCACAATCCCAAAAGACCTAATGACTCCACCGATAGAAGACTCTGAACCGGTTGACCAGATACAATGACCTCTTTTCTGATTTACAAACATGGATTCAAATGCAGACCCAGAAGCAAAACTATTGACCAAGATGGAAAGAATGTTGTACATGTTTGGAAAACTAAAGGATAGGTATGAGGCTAATTTAAATATTGAGGATCTAGAGCAGCCCATGCTTTTCCCAGATCAAGAACAAACTCAACCACTACAAGACCTAGACAATGAGCAAGATATGTATGATGAGCAAGACTACAGAGGAAACAATGAAGAAGGTTGTCAAGAAAGTCCTGACACCATACCTTTATCTTGTTTAGCACTGTTAAGGGAAATTCATGACCAAAATACAAATACTAAAAGTAAGCAGTGCTTTGAGGAAACAATAAGCCACTTAGAAAACACAAGACCTGAAATAGAGGATAAATCAACACGAATAGGGACTCTCCCTTTGTGTTATAACTCATTTTAGATTTTAAGAGGAAAATGGCATCCTAATAATGTAGAAGAAACAACTCATGAACCTTGTATTCAAATTGATCATCATAGTAATCATGAGGAATTGTTTGAGACAGAATAAAGTCAACAAATATTAGAAAATCCTCAAGGTCTCCCTGCAAGCACAAATGAAGATCCCCTAGAAGAGGCTCAAGAAGACATCCAGCCTCCAAACCAGTTAACACAAGAGAAAGAGGATTGTTGTTCTTCTGTTCATGCTAAAAAAGAAATCCCTCTTTTGACAGAAGAAGAAATTGATCAAATATTAAACAAACAGTCAACCTCTGAAGTCTTTTATAAAACAAACACTTCTGCTCATCTACCCATTGAAACTTGAGGTCTTGAACCAGAAAATAAACTTGTAGATCAGCTTAAAGAAAGACCTGCTGATAACCCAATATGCTTGACTGGTGAGATTGTTTATACTAATGATTGTCCAATTTTTGATCAGTCTGATGATGATGATGAGCTTCAAACAAAAAATAATCATGCAGGGCAACCAACAGTTGATTAGTGTCATGAAATTCCTTATCATCAGCTTGAAAGCAGCAATCAACCAATCCAACCCATCAGAAACAACATTCACAAAATTAGGAATCAACAGTCTTTCAGCTCAAAGGTTGAGGAGGAAAACAAAGAAGAATTTCTTGAGCATGATGAATATAAAGAGCCTTCTCTTGAAAGGGTTGAGGTAATCAAAGAGACTCCTGCTCAAGAATGTAATGACCTCTCCACAAAGTTCAGTCCAATAAATCAAAGCATACCAAGACTACAAGAGGACAAAACTGCAATATATGATGAGTCCTCCAGTTCAGATAATAATGAAGATGAAGAAGTTTTTCTTTCTCAAGAAAATATTAATCTTGATCCAGTGGAGGAAAAGGTAACCTTGGTTGAAACCTATCTTACAATAATTCATAACCAGGCATTGTTTCAAGATCCCTATGCTCACTTCTTAAAGGTATTTGAAGAAGGGATAAAGGTTATTGGGAGCAGTGTATTACCAAAACCAAGAAGATTTTTTAGCACTGCTGCTAAGAAACAAAAGGAATGGGAGTGGCCCTATTTGTCCAACCTGCCCAAAGAGATGAAGAAGGACCAATCATGGAATCATCTACTAGATTGGTTGTACTGGAAAAGAGAGTTAATCAGCTAAACATGTAAATATTCCAAGTTAGATTAGGGTAGGTAGGAATGTCAATAAAGCTCAGCTCTTGAGCATCTAGTTAGTCTTTTTGTTTATTTCTCTGAAGAAGAAAAATGAGAAAAATACAAAAACAATAGAAAAGAGAAAAAGAGGGCAGATTGTAAAACAAGAAAGGTACAACCCCATACCAAAAAAGAGAGACAAAATCTGAAAGTGTGCAAAACAAACTGCTATGTTAGTCATACAGTCTAATCATGACTAATTAGTTTTGCAATTTACTGCTGATAGGTTAGTGAATTAGATTAGCCAAACAGTACAATCTTGGCTTATCAGTAGAAGTAGATTAGGATAGAAAAAACAAAGGTTCAAACCAATTCAATATCTGAACCTATGGATCTCAAAATAAGAATGGCTCTAATTAGATTAAATATTGAGCCAAAGATAGAAAACAAACTGGTTCCAATATGCTCAAAACTTGAACCAGAAAAAGAAAGAAAGACAACTCAAAAAGAATTAAAATTAGAGCTGAAGAATAATGAAGGATGTTTTAACTTTCAGATCTTAAGCCTTCACACTTTTGTTTTAAATTTTCCGCAAAAGATAACAGTCTATGTGCAACTTGTTTTTATGCCATAGATCTACAGCAAGCCAGACTGCTTAATCCTAACTTGGCTGCTTTTAAATTTTTTGTTCTAGAAAATAGAGAATAAAAGTCTGTCAGACAGTCTAATCCTAACAGATAGTAGCTAGGTAGAAAACCTTATGAGTTTAACTGCTTAATCAGAACTCATGGAGGAATAAGATTAGACTCAGATTAGTTTCCTGTTTTTCAAAAGAATAAAATGTTGATGAAGAGAGTTTGCAAGTCCAAATGCACTTTGAAAGAAGAAAAAATGTTAGGATCATTAGGAATGGGTAAGTAGAGATGTTGTTTTGATAGAATTCCATTGTTTCAGATTGCTGCAGAGATTATCAAATCAAAGAAAGGTCAGCTAAAGGAAAAGAAAGTTGTTGCCCAATGGATGAAGGCACTGGTTTACTGAAAAGCCAGAGATCAATATCTGAGGTTCTGGACACCTAAAGAACTAGCTGTCCTCCCCAAGTGGAGCCACTGTTAGCCACCTATAAATTCTGTTATACCATGTGGTGGCTAATTTTGTCTTCAAGCCTTCAAGAGATAGTTTCCTTTGAAAAATTATCATCTTTTGAAGTTTTATGATGATTATTACCCTTTGAGTTAATCTTCACTGCTGTTTCACTATTAGCCCTAAAGTACCTGCTGTTTACCAAAGAAAACTGCTCATGAGCCTCCATTCTCATCATTCACTTCTCCATCTCATTTTCACAAATCATCTCCATTTCCACCCCTATTTTCCTTTACAAATTTTCCCTTTCATCCTTTCATGTTAACCTCCAAATCATTAAAACCCTATTTTAAACCTTATATCATCCTTTTATTTGGTTTAAAAATCCTTTTTCTAGCCTATCGAAACCCTCTTTTGGCCTTAAAATCTCTGTTTTTGGCCCAAAAAGAGTCTTTTGCTCTACAAAGGTATTAATCCCCCAAGGGCTTATTTCCTTTAACCCCTTCCTCCATGCGTCCTTGGCCCCGCAATCGGGCGCTAGAGGGTCTAAACATCCCTTCAGAACCTTTCTTTCTTTCTATTTTTTTGTTTTCCGACCTTATGGTGTTAAACAAATCTAGACCATCCATCCCAATAAATCTGACGATCATTGTACACCCCGATGATTCAAATACCTTTTTGACCCGTCCAGCCCGCGACAAAGTTGTTGACGCACCACCATACCAACTCTAATTTTCCCTCCAGACTATTGACTTTTCGCGCTCAATAATAACCGTTGATATGCGCTCCTTCCATCAGATCAACGGTCACGGTCCCATCGCGCGCCGTCGAGCCCTATGTCCCACCATACATCCTCTGCGCATCTTTGCGTTGATTGTGTTCTACTCGCACCGTCCGATCTCCCGACGATCATCCGACGGCTCAAACACAATATCGCACAATTTTTGGCCCCCTTTCGCGGTGCGCTACTTCCGCGCGATAAAAATGGTTTTGGAAATCCACGTGTCGAGCAATGAATAGAATCGCGTTCCAAAAGGTAATACCGCCTCCCCCCCCAAAAGCTGCGCGAAAACTACTGATGGTTTTCCCGAAACCACTTCTTCCCAATTCGCGCCATATTTTAAATTTGAAGCCCTGTTTCTATGTTTACCATAGAAACCCGTCCTTTGCTGCAAATTTCTCCATCCTCACTGCTCCGAAACACTTCCACGAACCTTCCATAGCAGTTTAAACCAATAAATCGCAGGATTTAAATAACGTTGTGTGTTTTTTATGCAGGTTTAATGAAGATTAAGGTTAAAACCCTCCCACAGATGATTACAGTATTATGGGTCGAGGATGACGATCCTCATGGCCCTTGATACAATTTTAAAGGGTTTGTGAGTTCTAATTGCACATTTTTAGGGAATTGATGAGTTATGATCATCGATTCATTAAAACA
>JAXQQM020086096.1:0-29773 GCA_034641835.2 Pinus albicaulis | reverse complement strand
ATTGTATTCAAACATATGTAGTCAATTTAGCGTCCTAAATTGCTAACATAAATTATCAACCAGGGCTAGTAAACTGATGAAGTGTGGTGCACTATATGTGCTTAAGTGACCTCTTCCTTACTTCGTTATATGTGTTTTTCTCATTGTTTTTGGGAACAGAAATGTAATCTACCTCCGGAGTACTCTCACTAAATTAACATGTAACTAGTCTATGGAATTCTATAGGCCATCTTGTTCATGATGAATGATATTTTGGAAGAGTTTGTAAAACAATCCTGGCTGTATTATTCAATGCAATTGAACATAAACGTAAAACTGAAAGCAAATACAATTAAAATCTAAGACACCACAGCTATTTCTTACTCATTGTTATGATATTTTGGAAGAGCTTTGTAAGAGTAAGAATGGCTATGCCACTTAGTGTAAACAAGAAACTAAAACCTACAATACCACAGTTATGCCTTATTCATCATAATGATGTTTTGGAAGAGTTTATTAGAGTAAGTATAACTGTGATAATTAACGAAAGGAATTGCAACTAAAAATTTTAATTAACTCAACATAATACAACCAAATCTTTTTCATCTAATAATGATATGTTGGAAGAGCTTTTTAAGAAAAAGAATGGTTGTAAGATAATGAGGATCTTTTAATCTAATTGCAAAATAGAAAATGCTAATTAACTCAACATAATACAACCAAATCTCTTTCATCTAATATTGATATGTTGGAAGAGCTTTTTAAGAAAAAGAATGGTTGTAAGATAATGAGGATCTTTTAATCTAATTGCAAAACAAAAAATGCTAATTAACTCAACATAATACAACCAAATCTCTTTCATCTAATATTGATATGTTGGAAGAGCTTTTAAGAAAAAGAATGGTTGTAAGATAATGAGGATATTTTAGTTAAACAAATAATGCAAGACATGAATTAAAAGCTACTTATCTAGAAAGCATGTAGAAGCCTCCTTGGATAGCAGGGGCCCTCTGCTACCAATTTGGTGAAGTCCTTCAACTCCTTAAAGTTGTAATCAAAACATCATCAAAGAACTGAATTTCTTTATTGAAAATCTCACAAATCTACATCCCATTCCATCTTGAACTTTGTTACAAAATACTCCTATTTTCTCCTACTTCTTCCTTACTTCTTCATTAACCATGATAGGAGAAAGCTTCTCCTATTTATACAAAATATGAGGAGTCATCTCATTAATGAGAGTCCATGAATCTCTCCCTCCATCTCTAGAGTTACAATCAAAATAGGAAATGATAAGACACATGTCTTTCTAGAGTTTCAACACAACTTGAGGAATGAGACACATATCCTCTTAGAGTTTCAATACAACAAGGAAGTGAGACATATCCTCTTGATCCCATAATCTTCTCCAACCAAATTCGAATTTGGCCTTAGAGTGCCACATAAGGGTCTTCTAGAAGTCTCATTTTGACCTACACATGTCACAAAACTCATAACACATATATAGATATATGAAACTATGTTAATTTTATAGTTTCTAATCATAAATTCACTTTAAATACATAAAATGAATAACTTTGGAAAACAAGGATCCTAACCCATATATTTATGAAAAATGGTTACTTGATGTAGGGCTTTAGGTCAGATGGCTATGAAATAAGAGCTAGATGGTTATGACATAATGGAAATATGTATGGATATGGAAAACACTTTTGAGACTCAACATACCCCCCAACTGAAGTTGTTGCATGTCCTCATGCAACTATTGCAATGATTCATTTGTCCATGAGTTGATATTTTATGAGTTTTGACTCATATAGATTTGTTCCAAACTTTGCTTTATAGTATTTTCTTTTGGCAAAGTATAATACATTTGATTGCAACATTTTTTTTATATGGTTGGTTCTTGTGTGACAACCAATTTTTTTGAGCAATGGTTCTTGTGTAACAATGCTTTATTTTCTTTGTTGCATCAAAGTTCATGAAAACATTTAGAATCAATTACTTCATCAATGAATTGATCATTTGCAAGACATATAATCTTTTGGATCATGTTGCAACAATAGTTGGTTGGGAAGTATATGTGGGTGGAAATGAAATGAAAATGTGTGATAGTGTATGACATGTGGATATGAAATGATGTCCCTTCCCCCCCAACTAAAGATATGAAAATGTGAAAAAGGGAGTGAGGAATTTTTCCAAAGTTACAATTTTAGCATTCTAATGAATTACATGACTAAAAATTAGAAAACAACATACCTTCACTTACCTTAAATGTTGATGAGTTGTGTATGTGTGGTGGCTGCAAAATTCTGATCATATTCTTCTTCAAGTGGCTGAACAAGAGGAGTCATGGATAAAGAGATGAGATGACTTTTTATTGCTTCTACTAAAACTTGCTGAATCTGCTCCAAAATGTTGAAAATAATAGTCTTCATGTCTTCAAAACTCATTGGCATAATTCCTACTATGTGAAAAGATGTTCTGATGTCGAACATAGTAGGAAATTGTTGACTTAGTGGCCATTAATGGATGCCACTAGTTAACACGAGAACTCTCACCATTGATGACAATGAGAGTCAAGATGCCCAAACACATCTTGCTAGGTATGAATGATTTTGCTGATGTCGAGTCACCTAGAAGATCTGACGAACAAGAGACATTAATGTATTCCCATTGTTTGTTAGCATGAGAACTTGCCATTAAGGCATGCAAGCCTCAAGGTGTTTTACAAAGAACTTAGACTCAAAGGACTATAGACTCAATAGTTTGCATTGAAGCAGGGCTTATTTGCGGAATGAAAATGACAAGAAATGGAAGATGAAAATGGAAGATGGCAATGGAGAGTAGAAATGGAAATGGGCAATAAGCATGTGAATGAGCCTCTTGCTTTTATTTGTGGGTTATGAATGGACAAAAAGAAATGGAAAGTGGATGTGAATGTAAATGGAAAATATGAAGTGAAATGAGGTGAATGGTTTATTATAAGGTATGGATGTGATGGAGACAATAGTATCTGAAAGTTTTTCAAGTGTTTGGATCTGATTTTGCATCAGCATATTTCCTCTTTGTTGCTGATCATCCTCTTATAAAACAAATTGGTCTCTTAGAGAGACACCATTCTCTTGTAGTCATTTGTCCTTTCTCCTGGAACCTGCAAAAAAAACTAATACTTCTTCTGCAATGGAATGTAAGATTATCAAAGAAGAGAGGTGATCAATCTCTCTAGTTATGATATTTATACATAAAACTAAGAATTTGTATTAATGAAATAAGTTTAAAGGAAAAATCAAAAGAATTTATACTTGTTTTGGAATTAGTGCCTCAAGTTGAATGTTGCTTATTTTCAGCAATTTATTTCATTATTTGCCATTTCAAACTCTAGTGATGAATTTCTCATTGTGTAGATCTTGTTGAGAGCTTTCCAACGATACTTGAATCATCAAAATCTGATTTTGTATGAGAAATTTAGGCTGATTTGAACAATGAGGTTTTTCAGTTGCAGAATTGAAGAACAGCTACAGAATTGGAGAACAGCGGCGGAATTGGACTTTAGCTGCAGAATGTTGACGGTTTCTATAGCTAAAAATCTTGAATAAATGTTAGCCATTCATCTTTCATCATTAGTCCAAAATTAATCAATACTTTCAGAAAAATTGAGCAAAGAACTTATTCATTTCATTGATTCAAATATATATATATTTTTTTAATCAAAATTGAAAAAGAAAAATGCAATTTAAAAAAAAAAAAAATAACAAAATTGAAAAAGAGAAATGTAAATTTTTTTATTTTTATTTTTAAATGATTTGTTAATAAAATTATATATATATTTTCAAAAATTTAAAAATATACATATATATTTTAGTAAACAAAACAATTTTAATTTTTTTTAATTTTTTTTAATTTTAATTTTTTTTTTCGTTAAACAAATTGTGGAAACTATCATATTGATTAAATATCAGTTGAGGTGAACAATTCTCGTGCCCAAACCTATATGCACATAATGCCACTTATCCTCGCCTTTCAGATAATAAAAAGATATTTCTATTGGCACATATTCATGTCTCAATAAATGAACACAATAACTCTAAGGTCTCATCTTTAAATGCATTTGCATGCTCATGAGTAGTAGATATAGTGATACCTAAGTGATCCCCATAATCTCCATAAATGGATAAATAAGATGCTCATTGAGTCTGGGTACTTCTCAAAAGAAACCCTTGCTTGAATCTAACCGCATCTGACACTTGGGTCTTAAAAGACCTTAATTTTTCAAGCTAAAACTAGTTTTACTCTTCATATCTGGAATAACTGTAAAAAAGAACTGCTACTCCAGAACACCATTACTTCCCATAAAAATATCCTTTGCTCGAACTCTAAAAGAACAATGCATATGATTCACAAGCATTGCAGTGTAGCTTCCAGTAATTCTTCAATGCATGGTAGGATGGGGAATGCGAGAGCGTACTGGTGTCTTTGATGGACTTACCCTTATAGGCAAAGATCCCACAATTGCACCACTACAGTTCAATGCAAGTATGGCACTTTCAGCCATTACAAATTCAACAAATTCTATACGAGTGGAATGAACATGATCTCTAAGTAGTCTCAGGTGAGTCATAAACATCTGGAATCCACGTTGCTCAAGGTTGATAGAATTTGTGTTCAACTTAGATTTTTCTTCCTGGAGATCAGGAAACTGAATTATGGCTGAAATGAATGCAGAGTGCCATTCTCAAACTCTCCACTCTACAAAACCATTTTTTCCTCACGCGGCATGCAAAAATGGACTTCAAAGAACCGGAAAATTCTCCCAAACCGCCACGAATTTCTTAAAACGATTTTTGGGTTATCTAATTGACCCTATTGGCGAAAAAACCCATGTTTTATTTTGTTTCAAAATTCATTTCGGTTTGATCAGAAAACGTGTTTCAAAATGATGTGTCAATAGCAGTTGTGTTTCTGGAGATGCTCAGGCAAAAATCATTTTCTAGTTAGTTCCGTATTGACCATTGTCAAGACTGATAGGTTTGCCATTATCTCCTGGCAAGTAAGTAGATTGAGGAAGATCCAACTCTTAGAATCTACGCAGAACAACAAGAACATCTTCTGCTCTTGGTTGCATATACTTGCTAGCTGCAAACACTTCTCTGATATTTGAAGCATTTCTGGCATGGCCAGACAATAAATGGTACTTCAAGGAGATAAATCACTTTCTCGTTCTAGGATCAACTAATGATTTTGCATTACGATTTGAGATATTTTTGTGGTGCCAACCTGAATATAACTCCCCTTTGTGGTAACAACCTGAATGTGACTCCCCTGAAATCTCATGACTGCAAGCATCCGACTTCCCAAAGCTCATTTTCCTCTGTATCACATGCATGAATAAGTTCCTTGTACTCTCCCATAAGCTTCCCTACAACCATCTTTGCCATCTCCACATTGTCAACAATGCAATTTTTTTTTTTGTATAAACCATCAAATTTCTCTTGAACATTGTTACTTTTACTGTATGTGACACCAATGTTAACACCATTAACTGTGGAATCAGATTTCTGAGAATTAATTTGTTCAATTGTTCCATAGTTCCAGTTGTCAGACGACTTTGATGAAGACTCCTTTGGAACGCTCTCATCCTCTACTACAGCATCATGCTCAAAGCTGACAGGTGTTTTTAATGAAATATCAAGTTTTTCCTTTAACCAGTTCACAACAAGCTTGGAAAACTCTAGATATATAGAGTCTTGAGTAGCGTTTGCGAACAGATAGGAAATCCCTTTCAACTTCAACAAGACTGTAAGGCTCGCTCTTAGAATTCTTTTGGGGTACTAACTCTTGCATTTTTTCTTTAACCCTTTGTTTAGGTGGAGTTACGAGTCTGTGCAAAGGTTCACGACGTGGAGAAACTTTGGCGTTTGTTTTATTGTTCAATTTTTTTTATTTTTTTTTTTATTATTCAAAATGCCATGGCCATTTCATTGGTTTTTGTTTTTGTTTGGTTGTTTATTAATTTGTTATTGTTTTGTTTTTTTGTTTTTTATTTTTTTTTTAATTTGTTTTTGTTAATAAAATGACATATGTTGTATTTTGAAAAATTAAAAATATACATATGTATTTTACTAGACAATTTATTCGAATATATATATATATATATATATATATATATATATATATATTTTTTAAATGTTTTGTTATTAAAATTATATATATATTTTCAAAAATTTAAAAATATACATATATATATATCTTAGTAACAAAACAAATTTTTATTTATTTATTTATTTATTTTATTTATTTATTTATTTATTTATTTTTTAAATCAAATGAAATTTTATTTTTATTTTTATTTTTAAATTGAATCAATTGAAATGATGAAGTTTATTTTGTCTCCTCTTTTTTCTTTTTTTTTCTTTTTCACATAACAATTCTTTTTCTGATCCTCCAGATCACACAAAGTGCAGGAGGAGAGCATACTCAAGAATTATTAATTTTTTTTTTTTACATAACAATCCTTTTTCTGATCCTCCAGATCACACAAAGTGCAGGAGGAGAGCATACTCAAGAATTATTAATAATTTTTTTTTTTAGATGTAAGAAATAAGGTCTCCTAATTACACTTCCCCGGCAACGGCGCCAAAATGTGTAGTCAATTTAGCGTCCTAAATTGCTAACATAAATTATCAACCAGGGCTAGTAAACTGATGAAGTGTGGTGCACTATATGTGCTTAAGTGACCTCTTCCTTACTTCGTTATATGTGTTTTTCTCATTGTTTTTGGGAACAGAAATGTAATCTACCTCCGGAGTACTCTCACTAAATTAACATGTAACTAGTCTATGGAATTCTATAGGCCATCTTGTTCATGATGAATGATATTTTGGAAGAGTTTGTAAAACAATCCTGGCTGTATTATTCAATGCAATTGAACATAAACGTAAAACTGAAAGCAAATACAATTAAAATCTAAGACACCACAGCTATTTCTTACTCATTGTTATGATATTTTGGAAGAGCTTTGTAAGAGTAAGAATGGCTATGCCACTTAGTGTAAACAAGAAACTAAAACCTACAATACCACAGTTATGCCTTATTCATCATAATGATGTTTTGGAAGAGTTTATTAGAGTAAGTATAACTGTGATAATTAACGAAAGGAATTGCAACTAAAAATTTTAATTAACTCAACATAATACAACCAAATCTTTTTCATCTAATAATGATATGTTGGAAGAGCTTTTTAAGAAAAAGAATGGTTGTAAGATAATGAGGATCTTTTAATCTAATTGCAAAATAGAAAATGCTAATTAACTCAACATAATACAACCAAATCTCTTTCATCTAATATTGATATGTTGGAAGAGCTTTTTAAGAAAAAGAATGGTTGTAAGATAATGAGGATCTTTTAATCTAATTGCAAAACAAAAAATGCTAATTAACTCAACATAATACAACCAAATCTCTTTCATCTAATATTGATATGTTGGAAGAGCTTTTAAGAAAAAGAATGGTTGTAAGATAATGAGGATATTTTAGTTAAACAAATAATGCAAGACATGAATTAAAAGCTACTTATCTAGAAAGCATGTAGAAGCCTCCTTGGATAGCAGGGGCCCTCTGCTACCAATTTGGTGAAGTCCTTCAACTCCTTAAAGTTGTAATCAAAACATCATCAAAGAACTGAATTTCTTTATTGAAAATCTCACAAATCTACATCCCATTCCATCTTGAACTTTGTTACAAAATACTCCTATTTTCTCCTACTTCTTCCTTACTTCTTCATTAACCATGATAGGAGAAAGCTTCTCCTATTTATACAAAATATGAGGAGTCATCTCATTAATGAGAGTCCATGAATCTCTCCCTCCATCTCTAGAGTTACAATCAAAATAGGAAATGATAAGACACATGTCTTTCTAGAGTTTCAACACAACTTGAGGAATGAGACACATATCCTCTTAGAGTTTCAATACAACAAGGAAGTGAGACATATCCTCTTGATCCCATAATCTTCTCCAACCAAATTCGAATTTGGCCTTAGAGTGCCACATAAGGGTCTTCTAGAAGTCTCATTTTGACCTACACATGTCACAAAACTCATAACACATATATAGATATATGAAACTATGTTAATTTTATAGTTTCTAATCATAAATTCACTTTAAATACATAAAATGAATAACTTTGGAAAACAAGGATCCTAACCCATATATTTATGAAAAATGGTTACTTGATGTAGGGCTTTAGGTCAGATGGCTATGAAATAAGAGCTAGATGGTTATGACATAATGGATCTTTTCTCATGGGTTATATTGGGTTCAAACACACACACTTCTCTCTCACGACCACACAACATTGTAACAATGATCTCCTTCACATTCTGTTTGCAATAGCATGCACACCTCTACTTATTCCCCCATTGTCCAACTAGAATATTCTACTTGCAAGAGAATTTGGGGCCACTATCTTGGATTGTGTGGTCCATTTGGAAGTATCCAAATGGGTAAATTTCCCATAAATTTGGAATACTCTCATACCACTCCCATTATTTTTGATAACTATTAGTAGTTGGGTATTTCAACTAACAAATTAGAAATCTTTGAAATAAGGGAAAACTTGACATTAAATTTAGGATAAACATGAAACTTTGCAACTCGCCATAACAACTTCCTCTTAGAAATCAATGTCTATGTAGGCTACTCTCTTATTCGGTTTTTTAGCAATATATTTAAAATAAAAATGCATATTATAGAAATTAAGGTTTATAAAATATCCATGTTGGCCATTTCCAACAGTGTAAATCTTAATTATAATTACAAAATTTGGGGGTTTTAAAAAGGGGTGTTACAAACTAAAATAATTAAATGAAGTAGGAATCAAAGTTTTAGTACTTTGGGTTAGGATCTGAGGGATAATTGAAATAATAAAATAAATCAAAGAATAACTTTGGAAACATCACAATCTTGAAAGGAGGGATCCAAAAAATTTTGAGTCCCCAAATTTCATAATTTTACTAGGGAAGATGTTGAGGGCTCAACATCACCACAATAATCATGGGATCCCTTTCCCCTGTAATTTTATGGGGTATTCTATCATCCTTGTCTTGAACATGTCTATTATATGGAGATATTCCTTTGTTGCATGACCTGTCATCCTATTATTACCATATCACACCCTCCTTGGTTGTGGACAATCCCTAAATATATGTCGTATATTTTCACATTTATAGCATCTTATGGGGTCTATGCAACCAAAATTACTACCTCCTTGATATCCTCTTACTATATACCTTTGTAGCCTCCACCGTGTCATTCTCAACTTCCTCCTTTAATCAGTCCAACATTCACCTCCTCCACCTAAAGGGATCTCCTCTCAAACCACTCTAGCAAGCACCTTATACAAAGTGCAACAATTTTCTATGGAATGAGTGTTCACCCTATATAATTTTTAAATAATGGTATTCAGGGTAGACACATACTTTGATAGCACCAAAAATATTTTTTGGGGTGGTCATAGGTTCTTCAAATTTCATAAGATTCACCAACCACATTGCCTTATAGGAATCTAGTAGGTGGTGGTGTTAAGTTAGGAGCCACAACATTGACTCTTGTTGAACGGAAATAATTCATCATGTGACCCTCTATCTTACATATGATGTATTAGGTGTGTTACATTCTTGCCTCGATGTAGTTTATCTCCTAGATTATTTTAATTGGAGATTACATCTAAGACTAGAATTATGTGAGCTTAGTCATCACACCAATTGAGAGCATGTCCACAAACCATACTTTGATCCTTATGGATATCGATCCATTGATTCTATGTTTATAGGCTAGGTCGAGGCCTCCCAATGTCAATTAGTGGTATTTTTTTCAAGGGTAGAGGAAACTTAATGAACCATTCCTTCTATTGGATCTCATAATTTGGGTAAGAGATTCTAGAAGCGATGACCATATTCCTAAGTACTCTAACCAATCATCTGCATGATCCCTTTCACCTTGGGGAAACTTTGGTGCTTTCATATTCGTCTCTGGAACTTATCCACAAACCACGTTTTCACCTTATTCATGGAAGTTAGTTTCACTTGAAGGTGTATAAACTTATTATACCACTCTAGAGCCTTCGCTCACAACATGGTTTGGAACTCAACCACTTTAGCATGTAGAACCATGACTCATTTCACCCTTCAAATTGATTCGTAGAGGAACCATTTCTCTTTGTATCATTATTTCCATTTCCCGAGATATTAGGAAGGAACATTTTTGTGTTATCTATTGGTTCAACTATACCATTCGTTCAATTTTTCACTAATATTAAACCTAATGGACCTGGTTGTGTTCAATAAAAATTACATTTCCACATAGGTCAAACATCTTAAGCAACCACTAACACAAATATATCAAGATCAATACGCCAGTGTATTACGTTGTTAGAACTCTTAAAAAGGAAAAAAATCCATGGCCCTAGCCAATGTGGCCACTTGAGGCAATATATTAATGCAAAAGGAAAACAACTTTTATAGATGAATTTCTCACACACATTCATTTGAAAATGACCCTCCCTTCTCTTTAAATAGAGATCATGGACCAACTGGGTGCTAAGCCAATGATTATTATCATTATTAGCATTAAGGAGAGTATGAATTATTGGACCACTTTATGTCTAGAACATATCATAGATATTGGATTAGATAATTACAAATGCATACCAATGCACACCAAGGAAACAAATAGGACCTAAAGATGCATAGACTAAGTTGATTTTAAGTAAGTCCTATGTTTTTAACTAATATAAACTCCCCCTTAAAAACAACATGGGATATGACTAAAGGATTTACAAAGGTGACACGACAAATGAAGGAAGGACACATTAGAGCCTATCCCTCCTTAATTACAACTTCTTGAACTCATAACATATACCAAATTTTCAAAAAATTCACTTCTATAAGAGATTTTGTGAAAATGTATGCAACTTGATCATCTGTAAGGAAAAAGATTAATTTGAGAATGTGAATATGAATAAGTTTTTTTATAAAGTGCATGTGTATCTCAATGTGTTTTCACTATTGATGTTTAAATTTATCTTTGGTGATCATGATGGCACTCTAATTTTCACACGAAAGTGTGCATGGATGCTACTATTAGAATACAAATTGTGAATTAGGATTTGCCAATGCCACAAGGCTTCTTTACTTGCATAAATGTTACTCGATACTTTTCTTATATTGAATAAAGAGCAAGAACTTATTTCTTATTACAAGACCAAGTGATAGGTTCATAACCAAGACCAAAAGGATAACATATAGTATAATTTTGATTATCAGAGTCGCCAAGTCAGTGGAATTAGTGAGAACAACCAACAACGGAGTGCCCCCTGAACTGTAATGTATCCCAAACTAAAATGTACCCCCAATATGTTAAGGTATATTTTTTTATGCTTTCTAATGTCTTTCTATGGGTTTTTCATATATTGGGAAACAAGATCAATAATAAGAGAAAATATTAGAATGAGAATGAGTCAAATGTAAAATTTTACCTACTAACTAATGGTACAAAGTGGCATCTACTTTAGGTGTATTCAGGCGGTAGCAAGTTTGACTTTAGACTAAAAAGGAGACGGTTTGGTTTACAATTTTCAAAGTGAAAGTAGTGAAGAAGGGAACGTGCCTATTTAGATTATGAAAGGGAAATTCCTTCCTTGGTTTGAAATGCCTGGATGCTAAGGAAATAATGAAAATATCCTAAGTTTGTCATTTCAAAATTCTTCTTAAGGATGAATATAACATGGTTAAAAAAATTGGGGTCACTACCAATGAGAAAAAGGTCATCAACATAAGAAAAAATTATTATGAGATGGTTACCTACTTTCTTGGTATAGACATTGGAATCAAGGTGATAGCTATAAAACGTAGTGTTAAAAAGAAAGCTATCCATTTTAGAATAAGTTTGAGGAGCTTTCTTAATGTTGGGAATGTATTATATTCATTGCATGACTACCTTCACACATTATGTGGGCTGGCCAGATCCCACTTAATTGGGATTTTGGGGGTTTTTTTAGGCCATTTTGTCATGTCCAATCATTAGTCCTCCTAATGGGATTAATCAACATCCTATTCTCCCTTGTCAACATCATTGCACAAAGCCCTAAGTATGCCTCCTTAATTTCCCAAAATTTCTACCTGAAACTACATCACATGAGCCAGTTTTAGGACCAATGCTCCCTGGCCTCCTTCTCGATAGTGTTCACCTACAGGTTGCTCCACTGCCACCAGCGTTGATCACCTACAGGTTGCTCCACTTTTCACCAGCGTTGGTTCTACAAATTCAGGAAAAAGAGAGATTTTCCAGAAGCTTCCTCTTCCATAAGCTTCCAGAATCTATTACAACCATTTACCTCAGATAAAACATTTAGAGCTGATCCCATCCTTATTTGGAGTTTCCATCCGTTATCCTTTGATCCCATTTTTCCATCAAAGGTGGATTTAAAACCTTAGATTGGTAATTGGATAAGAACTCCTAACTTACCCCACTCCTCTATATATTTACAACCTTCCATATGCAAGGTGTTGGCTTTTTTAGAATGATCCTACCCTTATGTTGTTGAGGTGAGAGGTATCGTTCCATGCATTTAGGGTGTTTGGAGGTGCTTGTAGGAGATCTTCTACAATATCAACACTTATTTGTGGTTGTAAACTCCTTCCATTTATATTAATGCAAATAATTCTTTGTTTTCCTATATGTGATGTTGTTATTTCATATATTTCAATACCATGTTGATCTATTGAATAGAGTACTTAAATTATACTTCATAGATCTTGTAGTTTCTTGGCTTGTGTTATTTGACTTTGCAGGTTCTAATTTTGAAAATCAGATATGGAATTGGATAATTCAAGATGAAAAATGTAGGCTTCAGTATGCCATCTATTTACTTTAAGGAAGGCATTGGGTTCCTTGTCTCTCTATTATTCTAGGTTGGCCACCAAACCTAGGGGGGATACTTTTGTCTGCAATCGTAAATCCCGCATAAAAAATTGATGACTCCGTTGGGGATTGGTGTATTCCATTGGTGGTTTTCCTTATTGATTGTGTTTTATTACCACTTTTATAGACCTTTGTTGCTTTAACAAACCAAGAAAATACTTAGGAAGTGTTTTCATTGAGTCTAATTTTCAATTTTTATGTCACAATCCTCCATCCTTGGACCAACACTCCCTGAGTGCCTATGACAGAGTGTTTCACCTCACCTAAGCCCACTATGTACCAACATTGCAACGCACTCGTGCCTCTTCTGCACCGGCGTTGGCCCCTATTTTTGCATAAAATTTTCCCTCGTTTCTGAGTGTCTCTTTGATCAGCCTACTTCAACTAGCCTTCCCCGAGTCTTGCGTGTCTTGTGGTCTCTATAAGGCCTCCATTTTGTTTGTATTTGTGTTTGATTCCCTTTGGTAAGAATTGGTTTTTATTTTTATTTATTCTTATAGTTTGGTCGCTTGAAAACTGATTTCTTTTGGTCATTGATCGCTTGGATGAATTGTTGTTCTAGTACTCATTCTGAAAAGTGCATTTGAATCAATTATTAAACATTTTCATCTTATTTTTCTTCATTTCAAAAATTAAGTGTGTTGAAAAGAAAAAAGTTTCATTTGCCATTTAGGGTTTTGTATGTGCAATTATATAGGAACAGTTGCATTGAAATGGAAATTGCATCTTGCATCTTGTTTGTTACATGTTGAATGTCACATATTGATTGTTTCTTCCCTTAAATATAATTTCATTGAAAGAGAAAGATTTCCATTTTCTTATGCTAGATTTTCATTTTAGGATATTCAAGTAACATTCGTGGTGAGCCTAAAACTGAAACTTAATCAAAGATAAATAGTAAAATTTATTGAATCAACCTAAGGATCATTTGTAACATTAGCACAAACACTTATAAGTCTAGGCTAGAGACATGTTTCAACGTCATTAAATGTAGGAATTGTCATTGTTTTCCAGTGTTGCATCCCAGGGGTGATATCTCATTCCATGTATGTGAGTGTATAGGATCGTTCTCCACGTACCTTTGGGTATATTGGATGGTGCTCCATGCACGTAAATTATACAAGAACACTCTCATCAAACGGTTACGTTTTAAACAACACTACTATGGACTGCACTCCTACGTACCGTTGAGTATATTTTGGGAGTCCCCTATAGGTTGTTATACATACGTAGGTAACCGAGTTTTCCACCTTGTATACCTTGATACACTGAACACAAAATTCAGGGAGTTGGTTGTTGTATGTTAATTCATTGGTTCGCCAAGGTGTCTATTGTAGTTCACGGTTTCTTGGTAATCATTTATTCCTAGGTTACCCTCCTTTTGATTTATTTCTTTGCATGTTAATAAAATTTATTATCCAACATGGAAGAACAAAATTTTCCACCCCGTAATTCACGTAGAATGAAAAATAAGCCTCCTTTTCCACTAGAGGCTACTCCTGGTCATCGTTAGAAGCATAAGAAGACGAAAAATATCTAATCAAGAACTTTTGGATCCACTTCTCACCCTCCTCCTGATATTTATATGCCAGAATAATCTGTCCCTTTGAGTTTCGAGCCCGAGATTCCATTTACTCTTGACGGTGACACTGACATAATCGAAATAAAAGTCCCTGAAAATTTGTTGCCTGAGGTTGTTGAACTTGAATTTCTTGAGTTAGACACTTTGATTCCGAAGGTTGTCGAACCTGATGATCCTCAACCATATTTACCTATTACTTTAGGACCTTTCTCTTCTCTGCCTTTGTCTTAGAAAAAACCTATATATCTTGGACCTGATGGTGAACCTCTTCCATACGGACTTGTGAGTATTGAAGAGATCTCACAAGAAGGGCCTCGTCCTTCTACTCCTATTCATTGGGAAGGACTCTATTTTTATCAGGTTGATCCTCTTCCTCTTCGAACTTTGACACAAACTCCTTTACCTGATTCTTTCGACCTATCGGCAGAGCTCTCGCGACAATATTCATCGGTATTATTAACCATGCCTGGAACTGATCCAACCTCTCATCCTATGTCCATCACTATGGTTGAGACATCAAATTTTTCCTCCTCGTCCATGTTTGTAACATCACTAGAAACACATATGTATGGTGGCCCATCCATCCCACCTGGCTATTAGTCTTTATATGGCACCTTTTCTGGTGTGGCTTCCATTCCTTGGACCTATCCCATGTAATCCAATTCTGGAATATCATCTGGTACTTCCCTTATGAGTGCCACATAGTTTTCTCCCCCTCCTCCTCTGCTTACACCTAGGGTTGAGCAACAAGTTGGACCTTATGTTAGTGGGAAAGGTTACCTTCAACAACCTAACTCTCCTTATGTTGGGTACCCTATATCTGGATCACATTTTCCTCCATCATCCCATCCTCCTTTGACAAGGGGGAAATCTGTTGTTGGTATACCTCAGATCAGTAATCATCCTCATTATAGTCCTCCTTATCCTAGAATGGTTTCCGGTGTTTGGAAACCTACTTTTCCTGTTCAACTTGGTTCATTTTGGGTCCAATTTTTGAATCCTCAACCTGCACCATCTTCTCAAATTCCTATCCATCCATCTACACCCCAGTAAGATCAAATACATGTGAGCCAACCTTTACAAGTTGTCATTGCATCACAATATTTTCCAACGGTATCTGGTACTTCCCAAGTCCCACTTACCCAACTAGTGCAAGGTACCTCACATTCTCAACCACTTGGACAAGGTACTCCTAAAGTTTTGATAGGATAGATTATTCATAGTATGGCGCAATCTAACCGAACCCACCTTATCATGGGACAATGAAAAATCCCATCAGGCAACAATATGGTCTATATCAAGGTATTCCTCAAGTTCCTTTTCAAGACTAACAATTCCAAACTCAACCATTCTAGCAGCTTCATCATCATCATGGGGCTGGAAAACATGGCCACTTGTATACTGGTTATCAAAATCCTCCTTATCTTGGTACCCAAGTTCCTTATTATCAGAACCCCCCTTATCTAGGAAGGAAAGTTCCTGTTTCTCAGGATATTATTTCATATCCAGGCCATCCTCCTCCAGAATTTAATTGATAGTTACCTTTTGTGGCTACTCTCAAATTTCCATACTTAACTCGACTCACTAATGAACCCATCGCCCATTTTCCATGGTGGCTGATTATTCCCACTAAGTTTCCTTCTGATATCACACAATTCAATGGGAATCTAGGAGAAGACCAGTCAACGAATGTTATGACATATCATCTATGGTGTTCTTTGAAGTCCCTTAATGATGATTCCATTCGACTATGTATTTTCCAACGAACACTTACATGTACCACAACTAAATGGTATATTGAGCTACCTAGATCTTAATTCCATGATTTCATCACTTTAGCCACCACCTTCCTCACACATTTCCAGTTTCCCATCAGATGCGAAACTAGAATGGAACAATTGACCAATTTCAAAAAATCATATTGCACTCACATCTAAAATCACATTCATGAGTGGAGGCGTCACCGTTGATTGGTCAAGAATTATGTTCTCGATCAATTGTTAGTCGAATGGTTTACCAAATATCTATTATCACCTTTAAGAAAATATGTGGCTAAAGGTGGAGTCATGATCGAAGAGCAAGTTATTTCTTGTGCACAATATTTGGCTCTTTTATATACCCAATCAGGCATGCTCTATGATAAGATACCAAACACTCCGAGACCTTTAAATATTTATCCTCCTTCACCTGGTAAAGAATATCATGTTGTTGATGGCGTGATTGATTATGCTAGTTCGCAGTGGGTGAGTAAACCATCTAGTGTTGCTCTTACCACATCTATTGAAAACACTTAATCCCATCCTCCTGCAAATTATACTTCCGATATAAATTTTGTTTCATCCGATAAAGGCAAGTCTCCACAACAACTTGGAAGTAAGAAGAAAGGAAAATATAAGAAGAAGAAGGATCCTTCACTGGAGGATAAAAAAAAAACCAGTCCTCTGATGAGAAACAAAAGCCTTGATACCCATGCTTGATTTGCAACAAGGATCAATTTACAAGTGATTATCTGCACTGCACTGAAGTGAATCAGTTTCTTAAATCTTCAACTTCTCCTGATGTGTTGACTAACCAGTTTCCCAATCAAGAGAATCACATTGTTTTGATTCTTTCATCCTCGAAGCTGAAATCTAATGTTTTTGTGGCAACTCAGAATAAGGACTACAGTAATATGAATTCATCGAACGGTCAAGCTACTGATCAACCTTCCAATTTAGCATCACCTTCATCTGATTCTAATCCACCTCCAATTCATGTGGAATTGACTATCAAACCTCCGAAGGTCGTTATTCATAAGTCGGATTTCAACCCTCGTTCAAGAGATGCTCAAAACTATAATGTAGTTGAAGACTTAGCTTAGTCTCCATTAGCTATGTCAACTCTTGAGGTGTTGCAAAACTTCCCCACCCAAAATAAGGCCTTGTTGTCAGCTATCAGATGTGTGGATCCATCAGATTCCAACCTAGTGGTTTTCTCTCATGAAAACTATACCCCTCGGCTTCCATCTCAATTAGCCTTTATAATCCTGGTCGTTTTCCGTGGTAAGAACATTCATCGTTCTATTGTGGACTTGGTGCCTCAACCTGCATTATGTCCATGTCTTTCTGGAAGGTGATTTGTTCACCTCAACTGAGTCAATCGACCACCACATTGAAATATTTCGATGGAAGAACATACAAACCTTGTGGGATTTTGAATTATCTTCAGGTATAATTAGGGGGAAAACCCATCTCTAGAGAAGTAAAATTTATTACTGGACCTCTCGATTATAATATTATATTGGGACATACGTGAGCTTATGCCATGGTTGTCATCATTTTGAATTATTTTTGTATGAGCACCTTTCCTCATAAAGGCGGGATTGTATCCATATATCAACTCATCATTTTTTCCTCTGATTCTCATGTTACTGGAAGTGTCCCTCTAGTAGGTGAAACTCTACACTCTTATCAGCATGTTAGAGTTGGATTGTTGAATGGTTCTACGCCCATGGGAACCTTTTCACTCCCTCCTCCTCTCCTTCCTGACAACTCAGCTTCGGTTTCTTATATCAACACGATATCATAATCTGCTATCTCGACTGATCCATGGATTTTACTTGATGAAACAAACATCCAAGTTTTTGGCGACCGAATGCCACTTAGCCCCGTTGAGCTAGATTATGAAGCCATCTATTTGTCTTGTGTGGATCACACCTTCTCTTCGATGAATTGGGTAGATCGATCATTGGTTTATAGCACGCCTTTTGATTCTTTTTCTCATGTATTATCTACCGATGGAAGCATCATGGAGATCATGATGCCATATGATGGACCATGGGATGAACATCACCATCATTCCTCCCTACCAGATTCCATTGAGGATAATCTTAGTGATGTCTATTTACCTAACTTTGTCAAAAATTTTACGAATTTCATATCTATTCATGAGGTTAACTCTGAAAAGAACCTTTCAAATATCAAGGAAACAATACCTCTTGATATTTCCATCAAACCAGGTATTGTCGAAAATCTATACATTAGATCTTCTTGTTCTCCATTTGATATCGAAATTTATAGATCCCTTTTCATGAGTTTTGAGATGTATTTTCCTAGACTTATGAAGAAATGCTAGGTATCAACCCAAATATAGTAGTGCACGAGCTTAATATGTATCCTGATGCCAAACCTGTCCGAAAGTGCCTCCATCCAGTCCATCCCAAGAAGGCTGTCGGGATTAAGGCTGAAGTTGAAAATCTTCTTCGAGATGGTTTCATATACATCCCTTCTTTAATTCATTTGGTATTGAACTTCGTCCCTGTCATGAAGAAATAGGGCACGATCCAAGTATGTGTTTATTATCGGGATGTGAATTGTGCTTTTCCCAAGGACAACTATCTGACCCCATTTATTGACCAGATTGTTGATGATTGTGCTGGATGCGAGATTTATTCAATTATGGATGGATTCTCAAGCTATAATCAAATCAACATTCTCTCGGTGGACCAACCTAAGACTGCATTTACTTGTCCCTAGGGTACTTTTTCCTAACGCAACCTCCCATTCGGTTTAAAGAACGCTTGGGCCACATTTCAATGTGTGATGGATTATGCTTTTCATGACATTAAACACATCATGCAACCCTATTTGGACGATTTTCCTTCTCTTTATAAACATCAGAATGATCACCCAGTGCATCTTCAAGATATTTTCCTCCAATGTAGACACCATGACATTCGACTCAACCTACACAAATGTGTGTTATGTGTTGGTTCTGGTCGACTCCTGGTTTTTTTCATTTAAAAAAAAAGGAATTTTTATTGATCCTCTGAAAGTGTAGGCTATTTTCGACTTACCTGTACCTTCTTCTCTCATTTAGTTACAAAGACTCCAAGGGAAAGCTAACTTCCTGCGGAGGTTCGTCCGTAATTATGTTGAGCTAACCAAATGATTCACCCATTTACTAAAGAAAGGGGTACCATTCCATTGGGATGACACTACTCAGAAAGTGTTTGATGCCCTGAAAGATGTACTGGTTTGGGCATCTCTTATATACCCCCCGATTATCAACACGATTATTTCGTGTACCTAGCTTTTTCCATTTATACTATAACAATGGTATTGGTCCAAGAAGACGATATTGGGAATGAACATCCCATTTATTATCTGAAACAAAACCTCAATGATACTGAAATAGAATATACTCACGTAGAAAAGTTAGTTTGGCAGTCATTCAAGTAGTCCAAAGGTTTCGCCATTACATCTTGCTTCGTAAAACTATGTTCGTTTTGGATTGAAACCCTATGAAATATATACTGTCACATCAATTGTTGGTGGTGGGGCGGGAGTACTCTAAGTCGATCATTTCTCTAAGATTTTGACTTGTAGTTCATCAAGTCCAAGTCGAAGAAACCCCTAGTTTTCGTTGAGCTTATGTGCGACCTTCCTTCCCCTGATTCTGAATCTATATCTGAAGATTCTATCCCTGGTGAGTCTTTGTTTCTGATTTCGTCATCTGACCCATGGTATGATATTTTTTGATCTATCTCTAGACCTAGAATTTCCGGCTTAATACCTCTCGCTCCGAGCAACAATGTATTCGATACCAATCCTGAAATTACATAATTATCAGTGACAACCTTTACCATCATGGTATTGATATGAATTTACAGAGGTGCCTCACCCTTGAGGAAGATGATAAAGTACTTAACTAATGCCACTTGGGGGCATGTGGTAGACATCAATCTAGTTACGCTACCTTGCAGAAAATCTTACGCGCTGGTTACTTTTGGCCCACTATATTTCACAACTGCATCCTTGTTGTGTAGAAGTGTCATGCGTGCTAGATCTATGATCGTAAGATATGTGCTCTGCCTACTCCATTACATCCCGTTGTCATTTTTTGTCCTTTTTAAAAATGGGGCATTAAATTTATGACATGTAATCCTCACTTGGTTGGGGGGCATGGTTACTACTTTACTAAGTGGGATGAGGCGATGCCTATATTTAATAACACTGGTGAAACAACTGCATACTTTTTATTCAACCACATTATTTCTAGGTTTGGTGTACCGCAAGAAATAGTTATAGTTCACAAAAAGCATTTTTGAAATCGTATGATGACCAAACTAGTTGATAAGATGTGACTTTTGGATGAAGATTCCACTCCCTACTATCCACAGGCTAATGGACAAGTTGAGGCTACTAACAAATTTCTTAAGACTATGATTCAATGTATGGTAGGGTTCCATAAATCGGATTGGCACTTTCTTCTTTACGCTTCCTTGTGGGCATACCAAACCTCAGTTAGGACTGCTACCAGATTCACACCCTTTCAGTTGGTCTATGGTCTGGAAGCGATCCTCCCCATCGAATGTGAAATTCCATCTTTGAAACTAGCTATCAAACTTCTTCCTACCACTTTCGTAGAGGAGGGGCGTATTTTACATCTGGCTCATTTGGATGAAACTTAGCGTGATTCTGCTTTAGCCAATGAAGCTCATAAAAGACGTGTCAAGGCGGACTACAATAAAAGTGTCAAGTTTTGAGTCTTCTCGGAAGGAGACGTAGTTCTCCTATATGACCAGGAAGGAAAATAAGTTAGGTCTAGGTTTGATTTGAATGGGAAAATTAGTTTTGTTGTGCTAAGTTCCTCTTCAGCATATAAAGACAGTGCTTGAGGATTATAAGGTAAATTGCAAGTTAAAATTGAGTTTTTATGTGTTTTTATGTAAATTTTTTGAACAAATTAACATGAACAACAACATATAACATACACTAACATCACCATAAACAATAACACAACAACACTTGATGAAGGAGTTCACCCCTTCTGGTCTGCGTCTCCTTGGTCCAGCTTCCAATGGCTTGGCCCTCTTAAATTATGCTCAAAAGTGTGATTGCATACATTTACAATGCTCAAATAGCTCTGAAACCTGCTCCAATGGCTCCAGAATGCCCAAAAATTCCTCTCTAGCCTCTTTCTGATTCTAAATTGGTAAAAAACTAGAGAAGCTATGAACCTCCCTAGTTTTCCTGCTAACTGCTCCACAATTCCCCAAATTCTGGATTGGTCCTACAAATTCACCCTTAATTTGGCTAACTAGGTGACAATTTCCCGAAATTCTGGGCAAAACTGTTGAATAGTTAAAACGCCCAATGACGCCTTAAATCTGAAAAATCAACATTGTACTGTATTGGCGCGTTACTATTTTTTATATAAAAATTTCCACCAGGCGGTTAACTAACTGTCGGCAGTTAGTGCCAAAATGTTCACATGGGGCAGCTTTGTAGAGGCATTTGACTATGCGGTCTAGTGGCAGTCAGAGCAGGCGGATTCCGTGGCGGTCATATGGCGTAGTGATGGTGGCAGTTAAGCTGGTGGCTTCACCAACTAACGGGCCAACAAACTGACAACGGTTAAGCTGAAGGGGTCACATGGCGTAGTCTTGTTGGCATAATTGGTTATGGTTTTCCGGAAGTTAAGAATCCGCCTTCGCCCAAGGTTAGGGTATGGTCCTATGTGATGTTTGGGGGGGGGGGAGGGGGGGCTAAGCCCTTCCCCCTATCTCCATACTTATACCACTTACACCATAACACAAATTTTAATACATAGTTTCATAAAAACCATATGTGGTATGGCAGTAAAGGCTTGCACTGTGAACTAGGAGGTCGCGGGTTTGAATCTCGCCCACTCGGCTCAGACCTTGACCAAAATTTTGGTGGCCCTCGGGCTGCACATGGCAGCCCCTGGCCATGCCACATGGTATCCTGTGATTGGCTGCCTATAAAAAAATATAAATCCGTCACAACCAACCACTGATATTGTGCCACTTGGCACCACCTTATTCGCTGGAGAAAATACCCTTTGACCAGTCAACCTGCCAACAGGGCATGCCCAGTAACTAGTATGGAAACCCATCCATTTAAAGTGCCTTGATTGCTGCAACTTAGTTTTTGTTTGCAAGTATTACAATGGTTGGTGGTCGGTGTGTATGATGACTTCTTTTCCCATCAAGTAGTGTTTCCACTTTTTCACACTTTGAACCAACACATAAAGCTCCTTGTCATATGTAGGATAGTTAATCACTGCACCATTGAAAGTTTCTAAATGAAATGAAATGGGCTTACCATGTTTCATAAGGAATGTGGCCATGGAATAGTCGCTTGCATCAGTTTGAATCTCAAAGGGTTGTCTCAAGTCCGACAGTGCAAGTATTGGGGTTGAACTGATCTTTTCTTTCAAAGAATCAAATGCTTTTTATTTCTTGCCTCCCCATTGGAAGACCTTTTTCACACTAGTCAATACATGCAATGGAGATGTGATAGAAGAGAAGTTAACAATAAACTTCTTCCAATATTGGGCTACTCCCAAAAAGATTCTTGCCTTAGTGACTGCCTTGGGCGTTGGCCAATTCACAATGACCTCAACCTTAGAGGGGTATATCTTCAACTAACCTCCTCCAATAATATGCCCCAAGTAGACCAAAAAAGTTTTACGAAATTCACATTTTGATATCTTCAAAAACAACTGTTCTTTCCTTAAGACATCAAGTATTTTTCTTACACACGTGACATTTTCATCACATGATTTACTGAAAATCAAGATATCATCTAAGTAGACTATGAAAAACTCATTAAGAAATGGACTCAACACATCATTCATCACACGCATGAAGGTAGTAGGAGCATTACATAAACCAAAAGGCATAACTATCCATTCAAACAAACCTTGTTTTGTCTTGAATGTTGTCTTCCAAATGTCACCTCAACAATTATAATTTGATGGTAGCCACTCCTTAAGTCCAACTTAGTAAAATAATTTGCATCTTTCAATTGATCAAGTAAATCATCTATTCTAGGAAGTGGATAACGGTTCTTTACCGTAATTTGTTCAATGCACGGAAGTCCACACACATGCGCCAAGTTCCATCCTTCTTTGGCACCAAAACAATAGGTGACCCTAATGGCGAAGTACTTGGTCAGAGGATCCTTTTGTCCAACAACTCTTGAATTTTCTTTTTGATTTCAGCACTCTCCATCACCGACATCCTATACGTGCCAATGTTAGGAAGAGGAAAATCTTGCTGCCACTGTATTTCATGTTGGATTCCCCTCTTGGGAGGTAATCCCTTTGGTTCCTGAAACATCTCATTATTTTGATTAACCACTTCAATCAAATCAGATTTCAACTTTGGATCACAACCTTGAAATGCTTCATAATCAACATCATTCTTTGGTTTAATCATAAGAAGCACAAAATTCTTGCTTGAATTCACTAGTCTTTTCATTTGTCCTGCATTAACTAATGAAAGATTTAATTTCTTGCGATGAGCTCTCACAATATACTCCACACCACCTTTGAACAAGTGGTACTTATTTTCATGGTGATATAATATGGCTTTTCTATCATAGAGGTAAGGACTACCCAAAACAATTCCTGAAATATCAAGCGGTACAACATCTAAATCAACTTCGTCAACGAATTTTGTTGTGATCGAAAACTGAAGAACACTTTCTTGTAACTTGTAAATTTGTGTTCTTGCATATCCAACCCAATGGATATGTTTTAAGATGTGTAATGGTTTCAAGATTAAGTTTCTTGACTAAGTATTCAGATATCAAGTTAGCTTGAGACCCATTATCAAATAGTGTGTTGATTTTTGTATGTTTTGCAATAACCCTCACATGGAATAATCCAATCCTTGTTTATTCATTTGGAGTACTAGTGTGACAATTTTATGAACTAGTTCTAGCAATGGATTCTTTTCCTTTCATACCCATAGCTGTAATTTTAGTTTCATCACCCGAATAAGATCCCAAATCCTGCTGAGTGGTTGTAGCTATTTTTTGTTTCCCCTTGTTGAAATTCTTGGGTTTGATCTCTGGATGAATCTTCCAACAATGGTCCTCATCGTGACCCTCTTTGGAACAATGTTTGCATGTTATTTTCTCTCCTTCCCTTTTAACAAATGCATTTTTCTTTCCTTTTCCTTTGAAAACATTTCCTTTCTCTCCACCCTTAAATGGTTTCTTTTTACCCTCTTCTGGAATATTTTTCCCTCATGCCTCAAGGTGAGTAGCTTGCACACAAACCTCATCTAGACTAGTGGGATTGAACATAAGGATAGTATGCCTTAGGTAGCTGTGTAAAACCCCTATATAATTCAGCAACGTGTCTTGTGATTGCGAATCAACACCTAACATAGGAGACCTTATTCTAAATTATTGGGTGTAATCTTTCACATTTTTCCCTTTAAGTTGTCTAGAGTTCCGCCAATTCATGATGGCTTTCTGTAGATATGCTAGAGGGTAAAATTTTCTTTTAATTACAGCAATGAAATCAGACCAAGAGATTGATATCTTGCCATGTTTTTTTATCTCATCTTGTGTCTTGGCTTCCCACCATACTAGTGCTGCACCCTCCAGTCTCAAGGATGCTAGATGAACCTTTGTATCATCATCTTGAAGGTTTTGAATCCTGTAGTAGACCTCTGAATGATGAACCCAATTATCAAGCTTCTCTGCATTCACTTCACCATTATACATAGGCAGCTCAAATTTAATATCAAGTTTTAATAGGGGTCTTTTACCATTTCCTTTTAAGGTATGTTGATGAGTATGAATAAGGGTTATAGTAGTGGAAGATGATGAAGATAAAGCTGAATATGGTGGTGAGGATGATGGTGGAGTAGATGGTGGCTAATCACCATTTCCATTACCTCCTCCTCTCAGAGAACCCTCTCCTCTTGGAGGCTTAGAGCTTTCACCCTGTAACCTTGTATTCCTCTCTTCATAGAGGACTTTCACCATCTCTGTCTTGTCAAAGAAAGCCTTCCTAAAATCCTTCTCATCCTCTGTCATGTTATCATTTCCTCCTTCATGAGACATTCTTATTGAAGCCTCAGGTACAAAAGGAGGTGAATCTTGTGGTGGATATTGTGGCAACTGTGCCCT
This sequence comes from Pinus albicaulis, assembly GCA_034641835.2. Classification (NCBI taxonomy): domain Eukaryota; kingdom Viridiplantae; phylum Streptophyta; class Pinopsida; order Pinales; family Pinaceae; genus Pinus; species Pinus albicaulis. The sequence continues at coordinate 4,298 of JAXQQM020086096.1, read as the reverse complement.
CCTTCTCCTTGCTCCAACTTGAGAACTTGCACCCAAAAGCTTGCTTTCTCCTCTTTTGAGCTTCAACCTTGTAAGAATTTAAACACTTGCAAAAAAATTAAATCCTCCTTGCATAAGTAAACCTAGTTCTCTGATACCAATTTTATCAAAATGGTAAAACTAGTTTTGTTGTGCTAAATTCCTCTTTAGAATATAAAAAAAGTGCTTGAGGATTATAAGGTAAATTGAAAGTTAAAACTAAGTTTTTATGTAAATTTATTAAAAAAATTAACATGAACAAATCACTGAAGAACAACATTTAACAGACATGAACATCACCATAAAAAGTAACACAACAACATTTGATGAAGGAGTTCACCCCTCATAGGCTACGTCTCCTTCGTCCAGCTTCCAATGGTTTGACCCTCTTCAATTATGCTCAAAAGTGTGATTACATACATTTAAAATCTTCAAACAGCTCTAAAACCTGCTCCAATGGCCCAAAATGCCCAAAAATTCATGTCTAGCCTCTTTTTTATTCGAAATTGGTTAAAAACTAGAGGATTCACGAGCTTTGTTGGAGACTAAATTACATCACCTTGACATTCGCTAGCTAATGAGCTCATTAACACTCATACATACCTCCTCTGCAAGTATTACAACCTTTACTCCTCATGTCAAGCCCTGAAACAAGAAGAAAAACCCTAAAACCCTCTGAAAGAATGGGTACACAGGTAACATGAAGCATGCCTGTGTTTCTAGCTTGGGTACGCAGGTAATGCATGGCTTACCTGCGTTCTAGAATGCAGTTTTCCTTAAGAATGCCTGCGTACCCCCTCCAAACTCAAAAAGGCGAGAAAGTAAAGTTAAAAATTTGGTTTGAGGTCAATTCTAGAAGGTTCTAGATGAGAATTTTTGGGGATGAGTACGCTTTGATAAGGTGCATGTATCCCTCACCTTAAGGAACTAATCCATTGATGTGAGGAGTCTATCCCTTTGAAGGAGGATTCTATCCCTACAAAGGTGGAATCCTAACCTCCTCATCTGCTCTATAAAAGGAGGCATTGGGTAGCCTCAAATGGTTAGATTTTGGAGATTGAGAATTGGAGTTCAAGCTTTATGTGTGATTGAGTTGAAGTGTTGTTGAGATTTAGACTTCTTTCTGCTGAGCTTTTAAGAGGAAAGATCACATACCTCTTTATGCTCCTGGAGGAAGAGTGCAAGACTTATCAAAGTAGAGGAGACTCCTGCTTCGGACCCCGGGAAGGCCTTTCAAACATCAAGGCTAAGGTTGTAAGGTTCTTCTGTATATTTTAAGATTAATACAATCAAGTTTTTTTTTTCTCAATAAATTGTCATTCGATTGTTTATTTCAATAAGTTGTCGTTTGATCATTTATTTCATAGATTCCTTGATCACTATGATAGGTATGTTTTATGATTATTTGTTATACATGTGCTATTTAATATTTGCTTGTTTGTGATTGCAGGTCAACGAGAGATCTCTTGTTGCGACGGAAGGATTTTGATGCGACGGAAGCACTACGACTGCAAATAAGCATTTGGATCTAAGGTAGGATCGACACCTTTATAACATTTATTTGTAAAACAAATATATTTAGAGAAAGACAAACTTAGTTGTTCGTTTGTTGCTAGATTGTCTTCTGACACTAGGGAGATTGGTCTTGTCTGCAAGAACGATTTATCCGGCCAACAAATTGGCGACTCCACTGGGGAAAGAACTTGTTGTTTTTGGTTCTCTTTTATTTTGATTTGAGGAAAAGTTTTTCTGGTTTTTGATTGATGGATATTTGCCTGGGTAGCTTAGTTTTTCTTTGTTTTTGAAAGCTTTGAAGTCTTTTATGTTTTTCTTGAAGTTTTCAGGGGACCGCACTTTGTCTTCACACACAGTGCGGGCATCTCCGCACTTTCCTTAAGTAACCAGTGCGGGACCGCACCTGTTACTTCTAGGAGCCTGCGGACCCTGTTAAAATTTTGGAAAAACTCTAGATTTCTTTTTTCAGTTTAGTTTAGATTTAATTTAGGATTCTTAGCATCTACCCAGATCTGTATTTTTCTGTCAAAAATCTCTTGTTTCTGAATTTCTTTCAGCAATTCTTCATCTCATCAATCTCCATTAAGTTAATTGGGTGTTTTGAGTCTCTTTTTTGAGAAATTCTTAATTTTATTTCCTTTGGTCATTACTTGGAGGTTTGTCTCAGTATTTTCACAATTTTACATCTTTTTGCTTTTTTTTTTGCAAAAAAAATTCCCCCTCATTCGCCAAGGGGGGGCTAAATTGTGTATGAGTGTTAATCGCCTTTGAGTGTTTTTTGATCTTTGGAAATCTCACCCGATTTTCTTGACTTGCACTTGATTGGTTCTTAGATCACATTAGAATCATCTTGTGTTTGAGAATTCTCTTGCATAGATCACATTTGCATAATTAGAATTCTCATTTTTAGAATATGAATGAAAAATGTGCATAGATTACATTTGCATACTTTTCAAGTGAATTGTGCATAGATTACAATTGCATAGTTTACATTCTGAAAAATCAATCATAGATTTAGATCAGTTTCTTTGATTTGAATTTAGATGTTTTTATTCTTGTTTTAAAAACACAAAAAACACAAAAAAAAAAAAATTGGGATTGATTTGCATTAGTTTTTCTTGATGAAATTAGTGCATTAGAGAATTTGTTATATTTTCTCTTAGTGATCAATTTTTGCATTGTTGGAAGTGTATGGAAAATCTCTCCTTACTTTAGTTAGGATTCATCGAATTGAAAATATTACATTATCATATTCGATTGCATTCAATTTTGGGTCGGGTCATAACACCATTGGTTTCATATCCATTTACCCTTTTGAGTAATAACAACCTAAATAACACAACGCTTAATTAAAATTCATCTAGTAATTTTTACATTTTTAGGGCTCTTTCCACCAATCTAGCTTAGGATTAGTGCTTTGGAATAGGTTGTAGTTAACTTTCCAAAGCAACTAAAACAAACAAGTAGATAAATCTTGCGGTAGGAAATAAATCCAATTGTAATTGGTACAATCTGGGAAGCTTCTCTTAAAGGAGTTAATCACGAGATCATGTTCGAACCTTTGAGACAATCAATTCTATTTCATTGGGGAAGATAGAAGATTTTGCGCACATTATAAACGGTAAACCTCGGATTAACCATTGTCGAGGAGCCTGGGGTCACTTGTCGGTAAATCTCAGATTGACCATGTCGAGGAACCTTCAAGGGGATTGAGCTTTGTTACTCTGCCCTTGCACGTGGGATCAGATCGTAGACTGTTCCCCCAGTTGTATTTGTTACTGTTGGTAACCTTAGTGTCCATAAACTTAAGATTATTTCCTAAGGTGACGGTGAAGGAAAGATCTCACTGTACCTGGAGCAGACGTCGACTAAACTCACTTGGAATCTCTGGGGGGTTTTCTTCACGCGAGATGGTTTTGTGAAGAAACTTGTGCCAGTCTGTTTCATTAAGCAGATTTTCGGGGTAACTGTTCCAGCCGCCATTTCTACATTAAAATTCTACGATGTTGGATTTCATCAACAACTAGTGTTTTTAATGCGGGAATCTACTGTTTGTGTGTGGTTTGACTCCTAGATTTTATAGCGAGTGTTAATTTGTTTGTTTTTACTTTTAGAGACCATAGGTGTGAATTGTGAATTTTAATTGTTAGGTGTGAATTGTTAATTGTTAATTTTAGTTTTAAATTGTTAATAAAATTCACTGAAGTTGAATATAATGGCAACTGTTCCGGAATTTACCAACCAAGGAAACCCTCTTAACGAGAATCCTAGTACTTTTCCTTGCTTTGGAAATGTTGGTCCTCCTTATATGGCTACATTGTCATTACCTGGATTTACAATAGGTTTACCGATATGGTTATTTTCAACTTCGTTGGCCCCGAATACTCCAATTGTTCCACCTCAACCGGATGCTTCACCTCAACAAAGTTCACCATCTCAACATCACCAACCTTCTGTTGACCCTTTACCTTCTTCGCCTAATATTTCTTCCTCCATTTCTTCCTCTTCGCTTGGTAAAAGCCTTGACGCTAGTAACCAAGTGGCTAAGAAGAAAAAGAAAGGGAAGAAGAAGAAGAAGAAGAAGCAAGATAAGAAAGAAGTCAACCAACCAACCATGGATGTAAGTGTTAGTTGTGTTGAGGAAACCTCCAACATGCATCGTAAACCCAAATACCCTTGCAGGCTTTGTAAGGGTGACCACTTCCTTATCAATTGTCCCAGTATTCCAAAGGTCTTGGAAGTATGGTCAGAAAAATCTCATCAAC